>JAJJMA010177612.1:0-13510 GCA_023529015.1 Papaver nudicaule
TTCCTTGGATGCGAGACACGTGGTCCGAGGGGTTTTTACCCCCTACAATGTAAGCCTTGTAGAATTTATATTTGGCAAATTTGCCTCAGCGTATGGCTATGTAAGCCTTGTAGAATTTATATTTGGCAAATTTGCCTCAGCGTATGGCTATGTAAGCCTTGTAGAATTTATATTTGGCAAATTTGCCTCAGCGTATGGCTATGTAAGCCTTGCAGAATTTATATTTGGCAAATTTGCCTCAGCGTATTTGTCGCCGTATGTGAAAAGTAATGACACAATAATTTGTTAACGGGGTTCAGCGCATAAAGCAAACCTACATCCCCGGATCTTATTCACTGCAGATTACAAAAGCTAATAAGACCTCTTGGGTATTATGCCCGCCCAAGACTTCGGAATTTTACATATATCCTTATGGATAGAATCTTTTGATAAACTTGGCATTCCATGGATGCTCAAGTTCTTTTCCATGCTCATCAATTAACACATAAGCTCCACTACCCGCTACACGCTTGACGACATAAGGGCTTTCCCAATTAGGTTCCAGCTTCTTACATCCTTTCTTCTTTTGATACGGCGGTATCTCTCTTAACACAAGGTCGCCAGGCTGGTAATCTCTTTTCACTACACGTTTGTTGTACTCCCTGGCTAGACGGCGGTGATAATTCTCCATATGAGTCAAAGCAATAAGCCGTTGTTCTTCCAAGTCATCTAGTTTTGCCAAGATTAAGTCTGTATTGAGATTCTTCTCCCAAGCTTCGTGTTTTGTTGTTGGCAACATGACTTCTGATGGAAGTACTGCCTCAGCACCAAATGTGAGTAAAAAGGGAGATGCCCCAGTTGCTTCTCTAATTGTAGTTCTGTAAGACCACAAGACGTTGTGGAGATGCTCACACCATGCTTTCTTGTGTCCCTCAACTCGCTTTTTTAACCCCATTCCTATTGTTTTGTTGGTGGCCTCCGCCTGCCCATTGCTTTGAGGATAAATAGGAGTGGATTTTCCCAGTTTGACGCCATATGTTGCCAACAAGTTTTCAATGTTTTCGCCAACCAATTCTTTCCCATTGTCAGTGCAAATTTCCGCTGGGACACCAAAACGACAAAATATATTTTCCCATATGAATGTAAATACTTCTTTTCCTGTTCTTTGTCTGAGCGCCTTAGCTTCACACCATTTGGTAAAATAGTCTGTTGCCACAATAATGTATTTGCGCTGTCCCGACCCTGGTGTCAGCGGTCCAATGATGTCAATCCCCCACTTGGCAAAAGGCCAAGGGCTTAATACTGAATTCAACGAGACTGCTGGCGCTTTTATTTTGTTTGCATACAGCTGACAATTCCTACACCGCTTAGCATACTCAGCAGCATCACCATTCATCCAAGGCCAGTAATATCCTTGCATCTTTACTTTTAGAGCCAGCGCCCTTTGCCCGCTGTGATTTCCACAGTCTCCTTCATGAATTTCTTTTAGCAACTTCTTTCCTTCATCTCTTGATACGCATCGCAATAGTGGCCCAGCAAATGATCTTCTGTATAAAACACCATCTCTTAGTTCATAATTTCTTGACCTGCTGATGACTTTGTGCGCTAACAATTTGTTTCCAGGAGTGGTAAGATGCTCCAAATAATATCGTATAGGAACTCTCCAGTCTGTTTCTGCTGATTCTTCAACGTCTACCGCCAAGACTTCCTGTTGCCTTCTTCCCTCTATTGATGACATTTTTAGCCTTTCAATTGCTATCGCCGGTACCTCTGGATCTGCCATCATTGAAGAGATAAATGCTAGTGCATCAGCATGTCTGTTGTCATTTCTACATATATGCCTAAATTCCAGACCAGTAATCTTGTTAGCGTATTCTCTTGCCACTTGTAAATATTGCTTCAACGAGCTATCATGTGCTTCATATCTGCCTAAGATCTGTCGAATGACAAGCTGAGAATCACTAGTCAAACGAATGTTGCTGATGTCCATTTCGATTATGAGTCTCATGGCGTGTATCACCGCTTCATATTCTGCCTCATTGTTTGTAGCTGGGAACTCTAATCTGAATGAGTGGACTATCCTTGAGCCTTTTGGAGAGATAAAAACTATGCCAATTCCTTTGCCTTCTTTATTAGCTGAGCCATCAACATATACTTCCCACTGGTTTGGATCTCTTTTCAGCAAGTCTGGGACTCCTTCATCTGGATCTTCCTTCTCCATAAATGGAATATCTTCAGTTTCTTCTTCTTCTTCAATGGGAAAGTCCGCCAGGAAATCAGCAATAACTTGTGACCTTTGAGCTGTCCTTATTTCATATTTGACGCCAAACTGATCTATCTGAGCATTCCATTTTGCAATACGCCCTGCTCTTTGAGAACTATGAAGAATGGCTTCAATAGGAGTTTTGGTGAGTACTGTTATGGGATGAGCATGAAAATATGGGCGAAGTCTGCTAGTGGCGAAAACCAGAGCTAATATTAGCTGCTCTATAGTATAATTCTTCTCAGCGGGCTGCAGAGTTCGACTAATATAATAGATTGGTGTTTCGCCTCCTTTTGTCCGCACTAAGACTGCACTGACCGCTGATGATGTGGCCGCCAAGTAGACTCTTAGTTCTTCTCCATGTTCCGGCGGTTGGATGGCTGGCAAGGTAGCTAAGTATTTCTTTATTCCCTGGAAAGCCTCCTCATGGTCCTTTGTCCAGTTGAACTTTTCTCCTTTCTTCAGCATTTGGAAAAATAGTTTGCACTTGTCAGAGAATCGAGATATAAATCTGTTAAGAGATGCCAGTACACCATTTAAGCGCATAACATCCTTCAGAGTTACCGGCGAGGGCATTTCCAAAACAGCTTTGACTTTGGCCTGGTCTGCCTCTACTCCTTTCTTTGTAACAACATAACCCAAAAACTTTCCGGATGTGACGACGAATACACACTTTGCTGGATTGATTTTTAACTTAGTTATTCTCATGTGATCAAAAATTTCTTTCAAGTCTTGTACATGATCCTTCTTTTTCTTGCTCTTGACCAACATGTCATCCACGTATACCTCCATAGTTTTACCTATCCATTTCTCAAACATATCTTAAGCCATTTTTTGATATGTGGCGCCAGCATTTTTGAGACCAAATGGCATTCTTGTATAGCAAAATAAACCCTTAGTGGAGAAAAAGGCCGTATGACGCTGATCTTCTTTAGCCAGCGGTATCTGGTTATATCCAGAATAGCCGTCCATAAAAGACAGCAACTCATGCCCAGAGGTAGCATCAACGGTCTGATCTATGCTTGGTAGTGGAAAGCTATTTTTGGGACACGCCCTGTTCAAGTCACTGAAGTCAATACAAATTCTTACCCCTTTATTCTTCTTAGGAACCACCACCATATTGGCTATCCATTCAGGATATTGAACTGGTCTAATGATTCCTGACGCTCTCATTTTGTCAATCTCAGCCTCCACTGCTTCCTTGTACGATGGTGCCAACTTCCTTGGACGTTGTTTGAATGGCCTAATCCTTGGGTCTATATCCAACCTGTGGCATGCAGTTTCTGGATCAATACTTGGCATCTAATTCATGCCCCAAGCAAAGACATCCACATATTCTCTTAGCAAAGCCTCTAGTTGCCGAGATTCTTCTTCATTTAATAAGGTACCAATTTTTACTATCTTAGGAGCATCTTCTTCACCTATGTTGATCTCTTTTGTAGGTTCTACCGCCGTGAAGTGCAAATCTGGCTCACCCATAGGAGAAGGTTCCTTTAGTTGCTATAAAGGCGCCGATGAAGGACCTACCGCTGAATCACCCTCCTTTACAGAAAGAATATATTTGTTGGGGTCGGCGACTAGCTCAGCTATTTCTTTAGTCTTGGTTGCTTCTTTTGTCTGCTTCTTCTTCTCAGTTATCCTTGCCTTTCGAGTTTCACGCATCTTTACGTCTACTTCATTGCATGCCTTTGCTGTAGATGAGTCGCCAATGTATTCAGCTACCCCTTCTGGTGTTGGAAACCGCAACCGCTGATGATAAGTCGAAGGAACTCCCTTGATGCTGTGTAACCATGGTCTGCCGAGAATTGCTGCATACGGCGAATCTACCTCCACAACACAAAAGGTAGTGTCCATGATCAAGGTCTCACATGCAACAACCTTCAT
Source organism: Papaver nudicaule (assembly GCA_023529015.1). Taxonomy (NCBI): domain Eukaryota; kingdom Viridiplantae; phylum Streptophyta; class Magnoliopsida; order Ranunculales; family Papaveraceae; genus Papaver; species Papaver nudicaule. The sequence goes on from JAJJMA010177612.1 coordinate 4,127, forward strand.
CTTTACTTCTCCTTTGGGCTTGGACGCTATCCCATTGAATCCATATATGCTGTACGAAGAAGGAATTAATGACTCAACTGGTTCTTCTTTAGAATCCATAGCCTGATACGCTGAATTGAAGAGAATATCGACAGAACTTCCTGGGTCAACCAGCACTCTTGGAACTTTGAATTTTCCTATTTGAATAGTAAGAACCAATGGATTCAAGTGACTTCTTGCCTCTGGTGATAGTTCTACCGCCGAAAAACTGACTGGCTTTTTCATCCATTCCAGTAGTGGACTGTTCTTGACGGCTACACTAAAGATCTCTTTTCCATTGCTGTCCCTCTTATGAATTCTTGACATTACATTATTATGAAATTCATCTCTACTGATTGTCGAATGCACAATTGAGAAACAATTCAACTCTTTCAAATCACGCTGAACTTCTACTTCAAACACTTCAGGCTTTGGCTGTACTGGTTGAACTTGCTGAACCTCCAATGGTGGCGCTGGGGGTAATTCTAAGAAATCTTGAAATCTTCCCATACGGATGAATCTATGAACTTCTCTTTGAACTCCTGTGCAGTTTTCAGTTGAATGACCATGGAACTGATGATACTGGCAATATTGACTGGTATTGGAAATAGGGTTCGCCGGATTGCCTCTGTTAAAAGGATAACGGATTTCATTCCTTGATGCTGAACTTTCTATCTGCCCAAATGCATCAGTGTATGTGACACGCAATTTTGGTAATGTGGCGTCTTGGAAATCTGGATATCCTGACTTTCTATCGCCGAATCTTCGATTGTCATTATTGAATCTTCTATCACCATTCCCTTGTCGCCGATTATCATATCCTCCTCTGTTGTCGCCGTAACTTCTTCTATCATTGTTGGCGTATCTGCCTCTATTATCATATCCTCCCCTATTGTCTTGATCATCTCTTCCAGCATAAGTATCTCTCTTTCCCTGATTCCACTGTTGGTTGCCATTCTGCTGATACTGCTGACGTTCTTGTGGCTGCTGATGTGGGACAACAGCCGCTGAAGGTGTTACCGCTTCTGCTTCTAATTTTTTGTGTTCCTTTCTAATCCATTCCTTTCTTGCTTCTTCGTGTTCTTCCGGCGACAAATTGTTGATAGAATGAGCATGCTTTGCGCTTTCTTTCTTCTGGCGCTCTTCTTCTTCTCGCATTTCTTCATACACCAACCATTCATTCTGTCTTGCTCTTAACTCTCTTATATCTGCCACTGGAGTCCAATATAAAGACTGAAACATCTGATCCGTTGTCTCCATACCACTGATAAATGCTCCCATCTTTTCTTTGTCAGATACCGCCGTCCCCACTTCGCTACACAATTTTCTCCACCTCATGATGTAACTTCTACACGTTTCCATAGGTCTTTTCCTGTTGTTAAACAACTTCTCTGCCCCTGGGCGCATTCTCTTGTTTTGAATGTAATTTGCAATAAATTTCTCTTCCAATTGTGCGTATTTCTCAATTGACTTTTCTTTCAGACTGCCAAACCAGGCCAAAGCTTCATCCCTGAGAGCAGCAACAAACGACATGCACATTATTGGATTTGAACCAATCCAAGCTGTTAAATCTCTTCTGTAGCTTTGCAAGTGTAATGTTGGATCTCCTGTACCGTCGAAGATTGATGAAAAAGTTGGCATACTAAATCTCTTGGATACATATCCGTACGTGATTTCATCTACAAATGGCGTCTTCTTTGCTTCTGAAATTGCCTTTTTTAGTTTATCGTCTTTTGTCTGACAGGCGGCTTCTTCTATCTTTTTCTCCATACGGCGGAATCTTCTTGAGATGTACTCTTGTATATCTTCCATCTTGCCCGAGTCAGCGTAACTTTCTTCACCATGATTAGATTTCCCAGCCCTCTTACTTCCTTCTTCCTTTTTCGCTGTAGATGCTTTCACCTCTGGCCTTGCAAATCTGTTCTTTTGATGTTTGTGTACTGTATGAGTTGAGCGGCTCCTGCTTCGACTTTCCATTAGTTGCCTATGCTGTTCTGCCAATTGTAAGTTGCTCTGAAGAATAATGTCCATCTGCCTTTGCATCTGCAACTGCATCTGAGCTTGATTTATGGTGCTCTGCTCAAAAAACTTCTTTAACAATTCTTCAGTATTGTTAGCGGATTTTCCTTCCGACACTGTTATTGGCGCTGTTCTTGATGCTCCAACAGCTGTCACCATTCTACTGCTACCTCCTACCTCTTTTGATGTGTTACCAGCTGCTCTCGAAGGTAACCCGTTAGAGTTGAGATGACCATTTACTACTCTTGATAGCCCTTCCACTGCATGAGATGTTTCACCGGGAATCGCTGCTTCTTTGATTGTGTCGTCATCCACTGCTTTTCCTTTACTTTGCGCTGGGACTTCTTCTTCTTCATCCTCTTCTGGTATTCCATCCAAATGTGTTATGTCTTGCATCAGGATAGGACCCAAAGCCTCTGTCTGCTGTTGAGGTACCGCTGACTGTGTTGCCGCTGTTTGCTGTGAAAGTACTGCTGACTGCATTGTTGCTGTCTGTTGTTGTTCTAATGCCGGCGCCATTGGCTGTTGTTGCTGACTCACTGGCTGTGGTATTGTTGACTGTTGTTGATGAATCACTTGCTGTGGCGTTGTTGATCGCTGATTTGCATTGCCACTCAAGAAGAAATCATGTGCAAATCCTAGCGGTGGTACCGCCGAACTTCTTAAGTTGTGTCGATTAGGAAGGGGAACAGACCCAGCGGGTACAGGAGATTTCGAAGCTTTACTTGTTGACGCTGTACTTCCTTTCCGCTTAGTCGCCATTTTGGTATCCTGTGTAGAAAACAACAAAAGCACTTCCTGACAGTATTAAGCTAGCTTGACTGTTAGCAAATGCCAAATTCGTTAGTGGAGGTGGTTGAACAGTTTCTGACAAAGTAGGAAACAAACAAAATAGTAAAGAACAGCAGCAACAACATTTGCAGAGCATGACCTAGTCTTGTCGGCAGTTGGAAGAAAACCCTAAATTTTGAAAACTCGTTGAAACCCTAAAAACACCAAAGTTTAATAACCATACTCATAACAAAGATCAAAATCTGTACGGCATGAAGATTTCGTTAATAACTTTTCATAACACTTTTAACCCAAAATCACACTATGACGTCTAGAATAAGATATATCTGCTAAGAATCATGTTTAACATAACAATCCACCCTCATCCTAAATTTCTAATGACGTATATGAACTTATCATGCAAACAAAAGTTTTCAAGTATTTTAACAAGAACTCCATATTACGTGCTCTCACACATCTGAGGATATACTAATGAAATCTAACACACCATAATAAAAAGATTCTCATAGTTTTATAAAGATTTGACAGCAACAGTATCCTAAGTGCTGTTAAATGGAAAACTCTTATAAATTTACAAGCATATGTATGGTTAGAAACCACCAGCAACATAAGTGCTGTTAAAACATCATTAATCATACTCAACACACTATGATTCCTAACACAAGAGCTTTTTAAGTTTGAGCCTCCTTAAGAACGATAAACATACTCAAAACTTCATATACAGCAGCATAACCAACACTTAAAAACCTCCATACCACACAAAAATAGCTTAAGTTTCATGAAAACAAGAAAAAATTTTTGAAAATCACAGGTTCAGACCTCTTCTAGCGCCAAAATGTAGTTGGTAAAATCCCCATAATACACCCCTTTTTAAGACCATAAACATGATATAACATACACACTTAGGATAAACACCTTTCCACATAAAGACCAGCACTTATACATGAACAGGAGACAATATCAAAGATAAATAACAAGTATTACATAACAGTCATATAAGCCAAAACACTCAAATATGTATTATTATTGATAGAATCCAAGCATCTCACCTTGCTATGGATCTCTCTACAGCATATCAAGATCTCACCAACAATTTGGATAATAGAGAGTTAGGACTTGCTTCCTCTCTGCTAGCCAAACCCTAGCAATCACTTTTCCAACCCCTTCAAATGTGGGCGGTAGGCTGCCTTATATAGGCGTTACAAGTAATGGAATACAGCTAATAAGTACAAACTACTCTGACACTATTTGTCCTGTTCTTCACCGCCTTACCGCTATGCTTCTTTAATAACTCAACGCCTTTTCCTTATAACTTCAGCGCCCTTCCATTATGTAAGATAAGATCGATGACTCAGATTCCACTGAGTCAACCATTCAACTCTGCCAACCCGACCGTTCTGTCCAGCATTAAATGCTCAACTAACTTATTCAGCTTTTGTCGAGGCTTTACCGCTGTAGTGATTCCTGAGTATACCGCTGTTCCAAGGAGGTCTTCAGCGTCCTTTCGTTGTAAAGGACTACCGCTGATAGGAGCCGCTGTCACTTATACTTGCTCTCTTATGGATGCCCTTCTTAATATAAATCTTTACTTATATTCTTACTAATTGGCGCATGGCATTTTCTTCACCTACATTTTGCCTCTTTCATCTTTAAAGACTCTAGTCGCTGAAGATGAAAATCTCTTATCCGCCGAAAATGCCAGCGTATTTCCTCTGATAGTACTTTTCTCCACGTGTAGCTGCATGCCGTAAAAATCTGAGCTACTTTATAACCTATTACCTGCTTAGCCGGTTGAGATCTTCCACCTATAAATACTCTTTTTTCTCCTCTTTCCCTTTATTTCCTTCTTTTATTTTCTCTATCTTCCTTCTTCTCTGAGAATCCTGAACCAAAACCCTAACCACCACCAACCGTCGCTGCTCAGCCGAGAACATCCTCTTTCCGCCTCTTTTTCAACTTCTTTTTGATGTAAAACCTCTTTTCGGCTACTGTTCTACAATATTTTCTCTCCAGATTTAACTTTTGCTCACTTTTTCCTTATTCCGGTGGATTTTCACCTCTGCAACTGCCGTTTCCGACTAAACTTCATCTTTTCCGACTGTTCAATGGCTTCCACAGATTCTTCCTATGATCAGGAAAGAGAGCTTCAACAACAAGGGTCTAACAATGAGGACACCGAGTCGTCTTCACATTCTCAAGACCAAGATTCTGAAGATGAGGAATCTTCTGATGTGGGCGGTAGGCCTTCTTGGGGTGATGACTGGGAAGAATACTACTCCAAAGATCATGAAATCATTCCAGCGCTTAGCATTTCTCCTCTCGCCGGCATTACCATGTGCTCTGAGAAGCTTCTCCTAAACCACATCCGCCAAGATGGCCAAGACGAAAAACACTTGGTTATATCGATGGGCCAGATTAGAGCTGGATATCAATTCCCCCTATATGATCCTGCCAATCCTCTTCTCCTTAGGCTGCTGAAGCACATAAACAAGCATCCTGCTCAACTTTCTGGTAACTCCATTCGTATTCTCTATGAGTGGGTCGCCCGCAGTAATGGCTATACGCTCTATCCCAATATCACTAGGAATCCGTCCTTTACCAACAAGGATCTGTATACCGTTGAGAACTTCATTGATCAATATCAAGTGAAGCCCAGCTCTAGAGCCGGCGAACCTTGGCTATATCGTATTGAGTCAAGGAGGGGTACTAACAACTCCAAAAAATTCTTAAGAGACGTTGATAGGAAAACTTCTACTACTGAGAATCCCACTGTCCGTCATAAATCTGAGAACCGCTGGGGCGAAATTCCTTGCCTGGTTGAAGGTCCTTGGCTCAAAGGTTTTGAGGATGAGAACAAGACTATTCCTCGAGAAGCATTCCTCTCTGAGCATTCTGACTTGGCCACTCATGATTTTTGCTCCGTCCGCTGGGATGAGGAGGACCAATACCTCAAAAAGGATGGAGAGTTTGTCGTTGGTGAAAAGAAGAAATGGGTTAAGAAACCTGAGTTTTGCAAACCGCCCACTAATAAAGGACAAGGCACCAAGAGGAAAGGAAAAGAGGGAGACGCTGTTGAGGTAACAAACATTTTGTTCTTGTTTTTGAAATATATGTATATATTTGCCTCTGTTTGTTAGCTAAACTGCTGACGATGATTTTCCTTTCCTTAGCAACCCAAGAAGAAATTTAAGCCAGCGGCACCTGTCAGCAGAGCCGATCGTGTTAAAGGCCTTGTTAGTGCACTCCCTGGTATGAATACCGCTGGGGCCAAGAAGAATAGCAGCGTCAAATCTACTGCTGGTGAATCCAAGAAGAATGCCAGTGCTCCAAAGAAAGATGGTGCTCCCTCCAAAAAGAAAGACAGCGGGTCTTCAAGGAGAAAAGATGAAGAACCTCCCAACACCAAAGGAAATGAAACCGCTGAGAAGGACTACCAATCTTCTAAGAATGATGACCAGATGCCAAAAGTAAAGAAGTCTCGTGCTTCCAAGGGTGGTAATCAGCCCATCAATCCTGCTACCGTCAATGATCTTGTTTCTGAAGATCAATCTGTGAAACCTGCTATCGAGCATCTTGCTGATGAAATGTTTGAAGAAACTCCTATAACTCCAGTCGTTACCACTTCCACTACTGCCACCACAGGGCAGGGTACCGCTGAGATGAATGTGGATATTGCTGATGAGAATACCATTGAGACACATGCTCCTGAGCAGTCAACTAATCTAATTGGATCTGCCTCTGCCTCAGCTACCAACAACATTGCCTCAGCTCTTCATCACCTTCTCTCATTTAACATTCCGCCTTGTCCTTCTGCTGGCAATACTTCCGCAGAAACTCAATTGCCGGCAAACAAGCTAGTGGAATTCTTTGCTAAATTGCTGTCTCAGGATGAAAGTGGTTCTAATACTCTTTATTTGGAGTCAATGAGCAAACTGAGCGAACCTGGGTTAGCGCTGAAACCCGCTGATCTTACTACCGCCGTTTCTCATCTCACTCCTTATGAACAGTTCTGCATTGCTGTTATGGTATATATTACTGCCTCAGCTTCATCTTTATGTCTTTATTCTAGATTTCTCTTCTAACTTCACTATTCCCCGCACTCTATAGGATTTTCAGCGCAATCTGGGTGGTATCACTTTGAATGCTCAGTTAAAGCAAGAACTGGACAACCTGCGCCAAGCAAAGGCTAAAGTGGATGAAGCCCATGGTTCTTTGAAAAATCAGTTAGCTGCGGAAAAGAAAGAAAGCTATCGCCATTGGGTCAATTGCAATCAACTGAGGAAGAAAGTTGACGAACTCCAAGGTTAGTGATTGTTTTCTATCTTTCGTACAATAATTTTTTATTCTGTTTCCCTTTTTCCCAACGCCTAGTCTCTTTCCCTTATAAGGTCGCCCACAAAACCCTGATAGCCGACTACAGCGGGCTGAAACTGAGATTGGTAAGTTGATTAGTGCTAACAACAAACAGCGTAATATGTTAGTCAGTTTGGGTCGGGACGTTAAGTGGTACCGCCAAGAGTTGCGTAATATCACTGATCTTAACGTAAATCTTGATCATCTGCTCAAAGTTTCTGAAGCGGATGTGGCATGGAAAAAGAGTGAACTGGACAACGCCTCCCGTTTAGCAGAATTGGAACGTAAAGGCAAGGAAAAATGACTGTGGAGCATATGAAGCTGTCTTCCCAACTAAAGGAGAAAGAAGCTACCATTACCCGTCTATCTTCTATATTAGTTTGCCGTACCGCTGAGAGGGACTCCGCCAGAACTGAGATTCAACATCATAAGGATTTCGCCCAAATTCATGGGAATCGAGCTAGGGAGCTGAACGAAGAAAATACGATACTTAGACAGAAAATCAAAGAAGCTATTGGCCCCTGCTCTGATCAGGAAGTTCTTAGTAAACTTGATGAAATAAGTACCGCTAAAAAGGGTATCCAAGAATATGTTAGCGGTCTAGAAGGTAGCTTTTTAGGATTTTCTTTTTCCATGTAATTTGCAATTTGCCGTTGCCTCAACGCTAACACTATACTTTTCCTTTATTTTCAGAGAAGAACAAGCAATTGGAGTCCCAGCTAGAAGAGCAGACCACCACTTTGAAGGAACATAGCGGATGTACCGCCAAGATTGCTGATTTGGAGGGTCAAGTAAAAGATCATCAAGCGTGCGGGGACAAATTGCAAGCGCTTGAAACTAACTATATGCAGAGCACTGGTAAAATCACCAACTTGGAGAATGATATTAAAGCTCTCCAGGATTACAAGATGAAATTTGAGGATGAAGCATCCAAATCTGCTAAGCTTCAACGTATGCAAGATGTCCTGAAATCTGAGCTGAATGTTACCAAGAAATCTGTTCAGACCCTAGAAGAGGAACGTGCTGCTGATGTTAGAATTGCCGGTTTCTATGCTGTCCAGATGTATTTAGCAACATTTTGTCCTGATCATGAATTGGATATTCCAGAGGATTATGCTCCTGGTCGTGATCCACCTGACATGGAAGTTGCCCCAATTGTCGCTGATGACGAAGGTAATGCTGAGGATGCCATTCATGTACACAGCGATTCAGATTCTTAAGATGAAATGGCTGAGGAAGAAGAAGTTGTTGAAGAAGAAGACGCCGAAGATGATAGAGATTTGCAACCAAAAACTCATGATTCCCGTCACGATAGCGGCAAAGGTGCTAGTGTTAGCAATGAACAAGATACTTCTGAATATCAGCGTCAAGACGCTAATGATCCAAACCAAAGAAAGGGTGGAGCTTCCACTAATGCTGGAGAAGGAGACAAAGACACTTCTACTAAAGATCCAAATATGGTTGCTGACAACCCTTGAAATCTCCCAGAGTGCAAATCTAGATTAATGTTTTATCTTTTAGCCATCAAATGTAATTTGGATAGCTAGTTTATTTTGTGTCAACCATGAGATATAGATGTATTTCTCACTTTTTGTTAAAGAACTCTAGTAGACATTTGTCTACCTTTGCATTTCGTTATATATATATATATATATATATATAAATCTTTCTATTTGTTTCCACCGGTGTAATCGAATCCATTTTAGTTTAGTGATGAACTGACAGCATTCATTCTGGCCACCACGCCCCCATTTTCGCTATACATTGTTACTTGTGCCCGTCGGCGATCTAATATAAGTGGTTGGTTAACCGTGAGCCGTCCCTACTGGGAGTTCTCATGGAGTTTTATATTTTTCTGCCATCACTTACAGATCAACAAGTAACGCGTCAGGAATTTTAATGCCCCAGTTAGCCAGAACTACTCTTAGTCAGACATCTAAAATTCTTCGTATACACCGGCGTATGACTTTTATGGCAGCTTTGCCTCGATATATGGCTTTTGAGCCTTGTAGAATTTTTATTTGGCAAATTTGCCTCAGCGTATGGCTATGTAAGCCTTGTAGAATTTATATTTGGCAAATTTGCCTCAGCGTATGGCTATGTAAGCCTTGTAGAATTTATATTTGGCAAATTTGCCTCAGCGTATGGCTATGTATGTACGAGTAGAAAATCTGCATAGGTACTCGAGGTACCACATCCATC
>JAJJMA010177613.1:0-27067 GCA_023529015.1 Papaver nudicaule
GGTGTACTGTGTAAGATCTAACCATTGGGGTTTTACACAGTTACATTGTATCAATGATGTTTTGGGCGGAAAAACTAGTTACTGTTTATCATATATCATAGATTTACATGTTAAATATCATGGGTTTTGACTCCTGTTGTATATGTAAAGGTTGGATCTAGGAATGGCTACTTTGATTTGAATATACATTTTAGGTTAATCGCAAGTGGTACTTTTTTGTTTTGTTTTTTGTTATAATAATTTAGTACAATCACACGTTACATGTCATGGGTTTTAATTTCTTCTGTGTTAAAGAACTAGTTTCGCCGTTATCATGGGTTGCTTTCAAGTTATATCTTTCAACGAGTATGTACTACGTATTTGTGTTCTTTACAAGGGCTTCCTTGAATAGAAAAGCAGGGCTTATAATTATTAAACATGTTGCTGTTGGATTTAGCTAATGTTTTTACCAACACAAGCTCATATTCCTACATATGTTGTACTTTCAGATACACGGTCATGGCGGATTTTGAAGAAAACTCAGATCATGAATTTGGATTTGGAAGTGAAAATGACAAGTACAATGGGAATAATTGCGATTCTGAAGAAGAAGAAGAAGAAGAAGAAGAAGAAGAAGAAGAAGAAGAAGATTCCGAAGAAGAAGAAAAAAAAGAAGATTCTCAAGAAGAAAAAGAAGAAGATTCTGAAGAAGAAGAAGATTCTGAAGAAGAAGAAGAAGAAGAAGAAGAAGAAGAAGAAGAAGAAATGGATTTAGATGGTATTCCACTCAAAGCTGGAGGATGGGATGAACCCTTTGACGAATATGAATATTATGAAGATACGAACGGTAATGCTTGTAATATTGTCCTGGTTTGTTTTTAATTGTCCATAAATCATGTTTCATAATTTGTTTCTGCTATATATTTACAGTGATCCAAGAAGATGAAATGTTTGATGAGGACTTAGATGAACTAAGACCTTTGCAAGAAGTAGAAACTGCAGTAGTTGAAACTCAGAGTACACAAGCGGGGCAAAGTCGGGATGTTCCGGAGGATAGAAAAGCCAGGGGAATGACAAGGCTTTTAAAACTCCACAAAGATTTTAGAGATGGTCACGCGAAAAGAAGAGAGTTGGAAATCGATGAACTTCGTAGACCAGTAGGTGATCATAGTACAGAATTTGGAAGTTTTCTTGGCGACTTGGTCAGGAAAAGATGCGGTCTTAGATATAATTGCTGGCGTGAAGTAAAAAAGGAGAAAAAAAAATTCTTGTGGGAAAGAGTAAAGGTATACAGCTAGTTATATTCATATCCAAGGTTATCGCTATCTTTATTCATCGTTTATACTGTGTACCTGTTACTAATTTTCCATTGAATGTTATGGTAGCTTTATTACATAGTCGACGAATCGATGAAGCAGCGGATTATGTCTAAACTCGCTGCGCAACTTCGGGACTTTAGAAGGAGATTAGCCAGAAAATATATACTTCCATTTAAGGATGACCCAGAAGCACTAAGTCAAGTCCCTAAAGAGTATAAGCTTATAATTGACCAAAAATGCTGGGATGCGTTTGTGAAATACAGACTTTCGGATGCTTTCAAGGTTAGAGAATGCACTTCATATTTTTTTCTTCATCGTTTTTATGTTTATTATTTCCTAGTCCAACATATTGACAAAGATTCGTTTGTCTGTGCTGCAAGGAAAAATCTAAAAAAGCAAAAGAGTCAATATCTCATTCCATATACCCACATAAGCTTGGACGAGGAGGATACACGGGCATGGCAAAGAAATTGGTAATCATACTTCATCATACTTCACACTTTTAAAGTTAAAAACTGGCAATATTTGTGTTCAATTAACCTATGTTTCATTTTTTGCTGTATGGGTCTCACATATGCAGCAACTCGTAAAGATAGAGGGACTCAACCCTCTACGAAACTGTCGTATTATACACTTTGCTGCATTGTTGCTGCATTACATGCTTTTGAATTGACCTGCTGTTTAACATTTGATGTCATAACTACAGCTAAAAGATGGCATAGTTACCGCTGACCAACTTACCGACCGGTCTTTGATGTGGGAGCTGGGACGCCGATATAAGGGCACGGCTGAAATCACACATGCTGAAACTAAAGCTGCGGTAGAGCGACTTGTAAGAATACCCCACTTCCCAATTGATAATGTTTTTTTCGTCGAAGTAAATGCGCAATGTTGAAACCAGAATTTAAGCTAAATTTTTCAACTCTACATTGGGCACAGAAGCATTATCGAAATCAGATTCAACAGGGAACTATACAGGTTCCTCCGCATCAGGATGCCGTGACACTTGCGATCGGAGTGGATAATGGCGGGCGTGTCAAAGGGGTCGGCTTTGGAGTGTGCCCGAGCATGTTCTGGAATGTTGACAAGCGGAAAAGGCAACCCGTGAAATCTACCGCCGATCAACTGAGGAAACAGGTGGAATCTAAGGATGCACTAATAACCCAGTTGGTAATGTCGCTGAAGTCGTTAGCATCAAACCTCGCTTCTCAAGGAATACCAGTACCACTCATTGCTTCCGAATTGATCAGAAATCATGGACCAAAAGTAAGTTAACTGATCCATTAGATGGTATGCGAATGAGATTATATTTACTTTGTCAATGATTTGGCACGCAGTATCTAAAATTTCATCACATCGTTCAACTTCACGCTTCAGGAAAGTTCGACAAGTCTCCCGTCATCTTCACCAGGAGGTGATGGACTTGGAAAACAGATCCATCTATCTGAGGATACGATGCATTCAACTGAAAAATCCTCAAGAAAGCAACTTGAATCTGAACAACTGAAGGCTTCTTCAAATAAGAAACGGTCTGCTACAAATGGGAAAGGCCCTTCAACTAAGAAACCTTGTGCTCCACCTAAGAAAGGCTCTCCTAGTCAAGATCTTGTGACCGTTAGCCCCAAGTCCGTCCTATCTAAACAGAAGTCTCCGACTCCTCCATATACTCGGGAATCTAACAGTTCAGCAACTAGACAAGGCGATAAAGGATTAGGAAATGTAATATACATTATCTTATTCCAGGAATTTAAATTTATATTTTGTTTTGTGTACGTGTACGTGTTCTCTTTATGATGTTCGTATGTCATGTATTTATGCAGGGCATAGAATGTGAACTTTGGTCTAGCTATAGGGAAAACATCGTTGCTAGAGGTACAGCTTTTCTGTCTGATGCCAAAAAGGTGATAGTGCATGGAGTAGAAGTGAAGATCGCTTGCTACAGAGTCCAGGTTAATGAAGTACTGAATGAAAATCTCCCAGTTCCGATACCCTGCTCAGAGATTAAAAACGTTAGGTGAGGCTAAGGGTAGTTTCATCCCTTGGCCCAAAGCTGAAACCGCATTTCTTCAGAAACCTCAGGTTAGTTGCTTTGCTTGGCTTCTTTTTTCCATCGAATAATTTTCTACATCAATCTGCCTCATCCAGCTTGTACTCAGAAGTATGTTAGACATATATATGTTGAATCAAACCCACAGTAGCTTAGGTAACTAATATATGCTGTCAACCCTATAAATCTCGAACGCTTACAAATGATTTTAGCTGTGTCCTCGTAGGACCAGTGTACGTGAATCCTAAATATTACTGATCAGGCGACTCTACAAAAATTGCGTTAACCAAATTTTCTGCAACAAATTGAAAGTTCTAAAGAAGCAGATTCAGCTACTCGAATGGAATCTCAAAGTGTAGAGGGTGTAAAATGCAACATCTTCTTAGACACTAGGGCACACGTTCTCGCCAGAGGAAAAGCTTACTGGTTTGAGGGGAAACGGAAACTGAATGGATCACAGTCACAGGTTTCGTGCTACAAAATCTTCGTGTCGGAAATAGTAAATGGAAAACACTGTTTAGCCATTCCACACAGGGATATTAAGACTCTAGATGATGCTCGCGGAAAGTATATTCTTTGGCCCCAAAGCTTCACCCAGCTTTTTTCTCCTGAGGTTAGTTGTAATGCGTTATGTGTTCTTTGTTCGCTGAATGTTTCTTTACATGAATCAGAGACACAGATGCTAGTGTGAATTAGAGTACGTAATAAGTAGAGATATGTGGAACCTGTTTGATATAGCTGTACAACCATTTTTCCTGTTTATTCAGATGGCCAGCCAATCCATATTGGATTTGGGAATACATATTACAAGAATCCTAACCATAACCTAAAAAAAATGCAGCAGGTACCTAAACGAAATGATGTGCTGCAGAAAGAGAGTCAAAAAGCTGATCAACTTGAGAATGGTTCTCATAGTACAAAATCCCAATCTGGGCCACCAGAGAAGACTAAGAAAAAGGTACACAATTCATTCTAACTTACTGTTACATTGTTGGAGAATTACTTTTCCTGCTTCTTCTCATGACCAATGAGTCCATGTCGGGTTCGAATATATGCCTCTTGCTGCAGGTTACAAAAACTGGTGTGCTGCAAAAAGATAGCCAGAAAAAAGGAGATCGACTAGCTGGAACCGGTTCTCGGGGTACAATATCTCAATCTGGGCAACCAAAGAAGGCAGTCAAAGTAGTCGGAGCACCAAGGGTTTCTGAGATTTCGCCAACTCAACAAAAATTGGTATTTGTTATTTTACAGGCACTGATTGAATATATACATATTTTTTTATTATAATTTTCATATGCCATATATTTCTGCAGGGTAAAGAGTGCAGAATTTATGGAGATTCTAAAGGGAACCCCGCTGCTAGAGGTAGAGCCTTTAGATCACCAGGAAAACATCATTTAATTGAAACAGGTGCAGATGTTGACTGCTTTGCGGTCGAGATCGATGAAGTATTCGATGGAAACTACAGTTTACCTGTACAAGCTGAAAATTTTGTGAAATTAAAAGGTGCCGAGGGCTCAGTCATTCCTTGGCCAAAGTCTTTGACTTTTGGTGTTAAGGTTGGTTGCTTAGCTTGTTTGCTTTACTCTTGAAAACATTTATTTAATAGTTAGTCAATCTACGTTTATGCTGATAAGGATATGAGTGCCTTATGCACAAAAATAAAGATGAACCAAGAATGATTGTGAAAATTACAGAACTCAAGATATGAGGTTACCTAATTGATTATGACTCAGTTAAGCTGTGTGCAGCCTTCATTACAATTTGGTACAGTTACTGTTGGAAAATAATTTTATCCTTGTCTTCGCATGACCAACGAATTCACGTTGGATATGCATGAATCCTGAATATTACTCTCTTGCTGCAGGAAACTCCAGAGTCTTCTCCAAAAAATCCAAAAGAGCACGGAGTACCTGTTAAACATACTGACAAGCTTATTTCTGCCGAGCTAAAAGAAGATGACCAAAGAAAAGTGGATCTACCAAAAGACCATGAGATACAACAATCAGCAGCCAAACAGCATGTTGAGAGTCAACGAGAAACACAAGTACATAGTGTGACTGCAAAGGAAAAAATCCCAAAGGGGCCACGCAAGAGGGCCATGACAGAATATCAAGTTCCAGATGGTAGCCAGAGGTGTACCAGGAACCAAGGCAAGAGGCATCAACAAAATTGTAGTCCACTGGATGTGGAGAACCCAGCATCTAAAAAACAGAAGCAAATACGAGAAACACAATAATGTTTTAGATAGATGGTGAGCAAACTTTGATAGCAAAGTCCAAACATTTTATCTTGCAAGCTTTTATTTGAACATAGTTTAGACATTTTCTTTTTTCATATCATCACAGCAATAAAAATGATTGTGTTCTAATTTACATTTGTGTAAAAGACGGGTTCGGGTTCGGGTTCGGGTTATGAGATCAAGTCTCTTACCCAAGCCGGCACCCGGAAAAATGGGCATATAAATGAACGGCCATTAGATGCATCTTAACGGCCATAAATTCATCAAATTGAACGGCCTTAAATGCATCTAAATTGACGGTCGGAAATCCATCTAGATTGACGGTCAAAAACCCATCGAATAAGAAAAAGATGGTAATAATTGAACGGCTGAGGTTCCATCCCAATAATACAATTGAACGGTTCCTAGTGGAACACGTGGACGGCTGGGAACACATCCTGTTTGACGGCTGAGAATCCATCATTTATCCTCAAAATTCGTCCGAGATGAACGGTTCCCACAGCTACACGTGGATGGTGGTAGATCAAATATTAACGGTATCCATGACTACACGTGGATGGTGTAAGATCAAATATTAACGGTATCCCTGGTTACACGTGGATGGTGGAAGATCAAATATGAAGGGTGAGAGATGCACCAGAGATTGCACTCGTTCGCGTGGCTAAATAAACACTTTGCGTGTCTTAAGTGCAGTAATAGGCCACATAAGAAGCAATTTCTCGAGGCTAAAGGGAAGCAACAGCCACGAGTGAAGCAAGTTCACGAGTCTAAAGGGTAACAACAGCCACATGAGAAGCAAGTTAACGAGTCTAAAGGATAGCAACAACAACATGATTTCGAACAACACTTGGGAAAAGTTGCGGCACCATGGCGGCTTTGTCACGCGAATTATAGCCGAAGGCCACACGAAATTTCGCGTTGCGGAAAAGGTAGTCTAAAAACACGCTATTACTTGCCACGCGACGAGCATTTGTGATTGGCGTGACCTAAACCATACGGCCACGCCAATCTGGCGTGGCATCAGACCAGATTTGTACTAGTGTATTTTGGAAGAATTTCATGTATGCCATTGTTGTGTTCTTCACATAACAATTTCAACAATCAGAAGAAGTAACCTCTTGATTCAAAGCATCAAGCCTAATTCCTAAGCTCAAAGAGCAAAGAACCCCAAATGAAGAACAACAGTTCTCTGGTTTTTGATTAAAAATTCAGAATGACATCCCAAGTCCCAAATACAACAATAAATATCTGAAAACAGAAAACAGAAGCACGACCCACACTCGAGCCGACAGATGGCACGCATAGGGCAATCCCCAACTATAATCTAACGGACAAAAATAAGAGAAGATAAAATGGAATACTAGTGGCACCCAACTACACTACTAAGCGCACCCCAGATAGACAACCTTTAAGGGAAAACAGGGCAGGCATGTCAGGTACGTGACATTACCCTCCTCTTCAAAATATCCTTGTCCTCAAGGATAGAAGTCAGGAAAATGAGCTGAAATGTAGTCAGCATCCTCCCAAGTTGCATCCTCTGCTGCTGAATTGTACCACTGAATAAGGAGTTGAGAAACCTGCACTCCTTTTCTGGTGATGTCTCTGGTGTCAAGTATCTGAACTGGCTTCACCTCTATTTGCCCTTCATGATCAGTAATAGGCAGTGTTGGTGATGGTGTGTGTGCAGGACCAATATGTTGCTTGAGCTGAGAGACATGGAACACATGATGTATTCTAGAAGATTCAGACAGAGCTAGCTTGTAAGCTTGAGTACCCACTCTCTGGAGAATCTGGAATGACCCATAATACTTGGCTGCAAGCTTGATGTTTTTCCTCAAAGCTACAGAATTCTGCCTGTAAGGCTGCAACTTAAGATAAACTAAGTCACCCACTTCAAAACTTCTGTCAGATCTCTTCTTATCAGCAAAAAATTTCATTCTAGCTTGAGCTTGAATGAGGGATTCCTTCAGAATATTGAGCATGCCATCTTTTTGTTTCAGGTATTCCTCCACTGAGGCTACAAAAGTAAGAGCAGTAGAAGGAAAAGCTAGATGAGGGGCTTCATACCCATAGAGTGCTTTAAATAGTGACATTTTGATGCTTGAGTGAAAACTTGAGTTGTACCACCATTCCGCCAGAGCTAACCAGTTACTCCACTTCTTAGGTTGATGCCCTGTCATGCATCTAAGATAATTCTCTAGGCATGCATTCACTCTTTCAGTCTGACCATCAGATTGTGGATGATATGCAGTGCTCATGCATAAGCTGGTACCCAAAAGTCTGAATAAGTCCTGCCAAAAATTGCTTGTGAAGACTTTATCCCTGTCAGACACAATGGATTCAGGCAACCCATGCATCTTAAAGATGCTGTTTAGGAACAATTTGGCTACACCAGCAACAGTGTAAGGGTGTTGGAGGGCAATAAAATGAGCATATTTGGTGAATCTATCCATTACCACTAAGATTATGGATTTCTTTTCACTGTTGGGTAGCCCTTCAATGAAATCCATACTGATATGTTGCCAAGCTTGTTGTGGTATAGGTAAAGGAACCAAAAGTCCACCAGGATAAGTGTGCTCCCCTTTATTTCTTTGGCAGACATCACAAGTGGTAACCAACTGCAAAATTTCCCTCTTCATGCCAGGCCAAAAGAAATGAGCCTTAGCTCTGTTGTATGTAGGTTGAATGCCAGAGTGACCACCAACAGCTGAAGAGTGAATAGAAGAAAGAATGTTGGCTCTCACCTCTTTATTACAGCCCACATACAATCTGTTTTTGTACCTTAAGATCTCTTCTTTGTAAGTATAATGTGGTAGAGAATCTGGCTTCACAAGTAACTGAGCAATCAATTGTTGAGCCTTGTCATCATCCACATAACTAAGAAGAATATCCTGCACCCAAGTTGGCTTTGAAATGGATAGAGTATGAAGAGAAACTGGTTGTAATGGCCTTCTAGATAAAGCATCTGCAACTTTATTTTCAGCTCCTTTTTTGTATTGGATTTCATAGTCGTACCCCAATAGTTTGATTAACCACTTTTGCTGCAACACAGTGGTAATCTTTTGCTCCAAGAAGAACTTAATACTCTGATAATCTGTCTTAATAACAAAATGGTGACCCAGTAAATAATGCCTCCATTTGGTAACTGCAGATACAATGGCAAACAGTTCTTTTTCATAAGTTGACATGGCCAAAGCTTTAGGGCCTAAAGCTTTACTGAAATATGCAATTGGCCTGCCATCTTGCATGAGTACAGCTCCAATCCCTGAATCACAAGCATCAGTCTCCAGTGTAAAGGGTTTGGAAAAGTCAGGTAAAACCAAAACTGGTGTAGTAGACATGGCTTGTTTCAGCCTCTGAAAAGCTAGGTCAGCTGCATCACTCCACTGAAATGAGTTCTTCTTTAGTATTTCATTGAGAGGTTTGCTGATGTTACCATAATTCTGCACAAACTTCCTATAATAACCAGTTAAGCCAAGAAATCCTTTGAGATCCTTCACAGTGGTTGGGGTTGGCCATTCAACCATAGTGGCTATCTTAGCTGGATCAGCTACCACACCTGCAGCAGTGATGATATGGCCTAGATATTCCAGCTCTTGTTGAGCAAAACAACACTTAGAAAGCTTGGCAAAAAACTGGTGTTGTCTCAACAGAGAAAGAGTAATTTCCAGATGAGTGTGATGCTCTTCCAATGTTGGGCTATATACCAATATATCATCAAAGAAAACCAAAATGAATTTCCTCAAATATTCATGAAAAACATCATTCATAAGAGCCTGAAATGTTGCTGGAGCATTGGTTAAGCCAAATGGCATCACCTTGAACTCATAATGGCCTTCATGAGTTCTGGAAGTTGTTTTATGTATGTCCTCCTTCTTCACTCTGATTTGGTGGTAGCCTGATCTGAGATCAATTTTAGTGAAGTATTTTGCTCCCTGTAGTTCATCCAGCAGTTCATCAATTATGGGTATAGGAAATTTATCTTTAACTGTAATAGCATTCAACTTCCTATAATCCACACAAAATCTCCAAGAATTATCTTTCTTTTTCACCAATAAAATTGGAGCAGCAAATGGGCTATGGCTAGGCTGAATGACACCAGTTTGCAACATCTCTCTGACTAATTGCTCAATGACTCCTTTCTGTACATAAGGGCATTTATAAGGCCTTTGATTTGTTGGCTGTGAATTTGGTTTTAGGGTTATTGAGTGATCAAGATTTCTTGGAGGGGGTAATTGAGTGGGTTCAGTAAAAACATCCTCAAAAGATGATAAAATAGCTGAAATGTCAGGAGAAGGTGGTGGTGGGGAGGTGGTGGTATTGATGTAGAAAAGATGAGCAATGATTCCATGACTCTGTTTGGATACATAATCATGTATGTTCTTGTCACTTATCTCCTTCGGTGGTGGATTACTTTGGACTCCTGTAAGAGTGACCTTCCTCCCTTTGTGCTTGAAGGAAATGCTGAGTCTCTGCAAGTTGAATATAATATCTCCTAACTTCCTTAACCAGTCATCTCCAAGAACCATGTCACAACCACCCAGGGACGGACTTAGCCGAGGGCTAAGGTGGCTGTAGCCCGTCCTAAGTTTCCGTCAAAAAATTTCTATGTAGTAGTTTTGTGTTATATTTTCAACTTAGCCCACACATAAAAACCGAAATAGCCCAACCATTCTTATATAACCCAGTAACTTAGCATTTTTGCCCAACAAAATATAGGGTGTGCATGTTATTTAGTGTGTGTGAAGCAGATAAAAGAAGATAAAAGAAGAAAGCACATCGAGATAGAAGAAGAAAGCACATCGACCACCTCCTAAGTCCTGAGTCCTGCTATGAATTCATGTTTATGATCGAATCATTTATTAAGCCGAAATCAAGTGAAGTATTTCCTTCTACTTTTCGCTTATACCGGGGAAAAAAAAAGTTTCAAAACATAGATCTTAGCCCGTCCCAATAAAAATCCTAGGTCCGTCCCTGTAACCACCTAAAGGTAATAGCCTCACTTCACTGCTGAATTCATGGCCCTGCATAGTCCACTTCAAAGTAGAACAAATGCCTGAACTCACAGTCTTCTCACCATTAGCAACTGTGACTAAGAAATTAGCAGTTGGTGTGATGGTACAACCCAAGGATTTTGCTAAGTCACAATCCACAAAGCTATGAGTACTACCAGTGTCAATGAGGATTGAGATGGCCCTCCTCTTAATTAAGCCAGGAATTCTTATAGTCTCACCACTGACACTGCCAGTTAAAGCATTCAGAGAAATTTCCATGTCAAATTCCAGTGGAGAGTCACTTACCACTTCCTGCTCTTCTTCTTCTTCTGTTTCAGTGCTACTCTCTACTGCACCCTCACAAATAATGTGATATAGTGTTTTCTTCTTGCAGTGCAAGTTATGGCCAGGCTTAAAGACTTTATCACAATTAAAGCATATGCCCTTGGCTCTTTTCTCAATGTACTGCTAAGGAGTCAAACTTCTAACGGGAGAGTTTGGAATTGGTTTTTGTGGGTTATTGGTATATCTGGTATTATTAGGTGATGGTTTTGAAGAGAAATTATTGTTTGGAGGTGATGGTTTTGGTGAAGAATATAGGGGACTAGTAGAAAAAGGTTTAGGTGTTGAATATGAGTTGTGGAAAGTTTTTGGAGTAGGTTTTGAAACCTTCTGCTGCATAGCCAGGCTAAGCTCTTGGGACCTAGCAAGGGAAAAAGCATACATAAGGGTTGTGGGATTAAACATCAGCACAGTTTGTTGTATTTCTTCTTTCAACCCACCAATGAAACTCATAATGAAATACTCTTCAGTGAGAGTTCTATGTTTAGTAAGAATAAAGCCTTCAGATACTCAAATTGCTCAAAATATTCCTTTACAGTAGAGGTTTGGACCAACTTATTAAATCTTCCAACAATATTCTCATTAGCCTCTCAAAACGCAAACATATGTTATCAGATAGATCAACCTAAGACAAACTATCCCTATTCATTTTGAAATTTAAGAACCAACTATTAGCCTTACCATCCAAGTGAATTACATCCATACTGACCTTGTGAGCTTCCTCTACTCTGTTCAACATGAAGTATATATCACACTTTTGAACCCATTCTCTTGGATTATCACCATTGAACCTTGGAAAATCTAATCTAGGTACTCTGGGAATGATCTCTTTACCACCAGTTGAGAGATCTAAAGTAGGACCCCCTTTTTGGATAAAGCCACCTTCCAACCCATCCGATTCTGATGTTGAGCCACCAGATCCCTCCTTGTCTTTGAACCCGCGTTTATCCATCAATTTCATGAACTGTTCAAGAAGAATGGTATTATTACTAATCAGTTTATCCTCCATTTTAGTATCCATCTCTGTGCTCAATGTTGTTAGTCTCTCGTCCATATCCGTACTAAGCTTCGACAACTTCTCATCCATGTTTGTAAACTGGAATTCGTAGTTCTTAAGCTTATCCTCCATTGCTTTAGCAGTGGCTTTATCATTGTTGGTAGCAGTTGAACCACCCATGATTTCTCAGGATGGAACGGCTCTGATGCCAAATGTTGTGTTCTTCACACAACAATTTCAACAATCAGAAGAAGTAACCTCTTGATTCAAAGAATCAAGCCTAATTCCTAAGCTCAAAGAGCAAATAACCCCAAATAAAGAACAACAGTTCTCTGGTTTTTGATTAAAAATTCAGAATGACATCAAGTCCCAAATACAACAATAAATATCTGAAAACATAAAACAAAAGCACGACCCACACTCGAGCCGACAGATGGCACACATCGGGCAATCCCCAACTATAATCTAACGGACAAAAATAAGAGAAGATAAAATGGAATACTAGTGGCACCCAAGTACACTACTAAGCGCACCCCAGATAGACAGCCCTTAAGGGAAAACAGGGCAGGCATGTCAGGTACATGACAGCCATCCCGAAAAGGACGTCGACAGAACTCCCTGGATCGACCAATATCTTTGGCAATGAATCTCTATTTATGTTTATAGTTATTACTAGGGGAATGTTGCTCGGGCCCTCCTCGGGAAGATCATCTGTTGAATAAAATATTGGTTCCAGCTGCCATGGTTCGAATTTCCTTGCCTCAGCAACAATCATTATCTCCTTTCCATCTCCATCTCTCTTGTGAATCCTTCCAGTGATGCTATTTCGCGAGCTGATACTTTTCCTCGAATGAACCATTGAGTTGCAATGAGCACTTTGCATCGGGGTTTCATCCTGCAATTTCATTTTGATGGTCTTCTTTGGCGTCTTCTTCTTGTGCAAGTGATCCTACAAGATGCAGCCAACAAGTGAGGTCCACAATTGTCATTGTGTCCTACTGGTCTGATATGTACATGTAGATGGTGAAAAATGAGAGAGGGGTAAGATTGTCAAAATACTCTCGAAACCATGTCTTATTAAAGGCAATCACCTATTCAGGATCATCTCTATAGCTCAGAGTGCAACCCATTCCATGAGCCGAATAAACTATCTATGAGCTCTCTCTTATAACTCCGGTGGGGAGGGTAACATCGTAGAGCAGTGCTAATGATCTCACCAACATATTAAACCCATTGATATGCTCAGAGCCAGGTCTCGCTTGATGGTACACGGTGAAGAATCAACAGAGACGTATCCTCATGGATTTCCTCTTAAATACGACTCAACATACGAGTCTTGGTGCAAACCTCGGAAATATTGAAGCTCCAGGCCGGTCCAGAGCTCTCTGAGAAGCATACACCAGCCTAAACAGGCCTAAGCGGACCTAATCCCAAGTTCAGGATGGTCTAGCATACCATGGATAAACACGCCATGACCTCAAGTGTGTTGTAGCATAAGCACTCACACCACGACTAAGGCACAGGCTGCCCAAAGTCGACCTTGGCCAGATGCCAAAGCCATAAACGCCACATAGCATGGCACCACAAACCATGAAGCCACCATGGATCCGCAGAAATTAGCCTTGGCCAAGAGGCCAAGGCCATGGCGTAAAACGCCACAAACCTACTTAGTCTGGCCAAAGGCCAAGATCATAGCGAGAAGCATAGCCGTCAACAGGCTGGCCTTGGCCAGAGGCCAAGGCCGTGGCGCCATAAACCCTAGCACCACCTTAACACGACCAGCGCTAAAAACGCATCCAAGCTTAGCCTTGGCCAAAAGCCAAGGCCGTGGCGCCATAGTCCATGGCGCCACAACTGGTTGGCCTTGGCCAAAGGCCAAGGCCGTGGCGCCAAGAGCCATGGCACCACCATAACTAGCGCCAAAGCGCATTCAAACACTCATGGCCTTGGCTAAACAGCCAAGGCCACTCCTATACTCGTGTCCACAATTAGTCGTACGACCCTACTCTACTCAACTCAACTACGCAATATCCGCGTATCACTCGCTCGAGACGTCAAAACATCACACGGGGGGATAACTTTAGGGGTATTGGTCTGGCGGTCTACGGCAGTTGAAAGAAACTGATGGAGATAGTGGACAGTTACGAGAAGATAACGCGAGTGGGCATGTTCCACACGACTCAGGCAGTTACGGAAACCAACGCATGTCCTCCACTCCTCCACTCTTCCACGACTTCCACCTTCTCTGTCGAGAGATCAGGGTGAGTTCAAACTATAAATAGAGGCTTCCTCTATCTTCCAAGGCAGAACATTACGAACGTTCAGAACAACTAGAACACACAATCCAGAAACAAACCAGAGCCTCAGAGAAAACACCTGAGAATCGAAACACGTTTCTAGCCTTGGAGATTTCCAGTCGACTTCACGACGGAGATCTTGAACTCTTACACCCAAATCACATCCTCAACCTGATCTCAAGTTTCTTCGTTGTTTCCCTCCCTAGACCAACCTCTATCCTCTCTGTGACCGAAGCAAGACGGGAACGGCCATCCTTGGTTTAGGCTTGTCTTGTTCGACTTTGATCTCCGAGCACTACGAAAGTACCCTGAGACGGTACATTGTTTTTCCAGGTAAAAACAGTTGGCGACCACAGTGGGAGATCATTCTCTCGGTTCCAGAGAAACTTGCTCAAAGATAGTTGAACTTAGGTCGGGATCAGATACCAAAAACCCCAACTCTTCAACTGACGGTGTTGTAGCCCCCAACGCAGCACCTACCAACCCACCTGCATCCAGCAATACGCCCAACGCACCTGTTACCCCAGGTAATCCCTCTTCAACACCTATCATCTCAGCTATCCCCATCACCCCAGTTACTTCTGATGCTACACACCTCACTGCTAGCAAGAACCCTCCTTCCACAACTAAGGTCAACACTACCGCCGAAAAAGGAAAAGGAGTGTCAGGAGCACTAACCATGGAGGAATTAGCCAGGCGACAAGATGCCCTCGCAGAAAGTCAAGTCAAGATGTTCGACACTCAGAAAGGAATCCTAGATTGTCTCAAGACTCTAACCTCGAAGCTGTCGAGTTCACTAGTCAATGAGACCCCTGAAGCCGCTACCGCAGGTGCTCGCTCGACGGTTATCCACATCCGAGATGACGAAGCGCCTTCCCTCCCGGAAGAATCTCGACAGAGAGGAGGACAACCGTCCCGCTATGTCACGGCAGACGACTTGGAAAAGCTGCTACGAAGCCGAGAACGAGATGCGACGTCACCCGTCCACCAGCACCAGCCACCGTACCCGCACGAGGTCCAGAGGATTGACCTTCCCAAAGGATACATGTCGCCCATGTTCTCCTTGTATGCCGGGACTGGGAATGCACGTGAACACATCTCGCGATTTCTGGAGTCTCTAGGGGAACACGAGTACAACCATGTCTTGAGGCTCAAAGAGTTATCAAAGTATCTCACTGGAAGAGCTTACACCTGATACAACAATCTTGCTCCGAACAGCATTGGGACCTGGGGCGAGATGGTGAGCGCGTTCTACCGCAAGTATTTCTTCGTGTCTGAGCAGATAACATTATCCGACCTCGGCAGAATGTTCCAGAGGCCTAGCGAACACCCGAACGACTACGTCAAGAGATTCAGAACTCAAGCCCTTGATTGCCACGATCCGAACGTCACGGAACAACAGTTAGTGGAACTCTGCATCAACGGAATGATTCATGTATATCGAGCCCTCTTGGAGAACCTCCGTTTCCAGACCTTCTCTGAACTCCATGAAGCTGCGAAGAGGTCTGCCACCACCGCACCCGCTCTGTTGGAAAGAACTAAACCACTCAGAAGCGAAGAGACTCGTGCCACTCGTGGCGACAGAAGGATGATTAACAAACAGTACAACAATAACCTGCCATCCATGGGCGCTGTCAGCGAAGGAGGGAAGAGAAAAGGGGGGTGTCGCAGAGGTAACGCATCCAAAACGCGCTAATTCAACTCCAGGGACCCCAAACAAGGATGTAGGGGGTAAAACCCCTCGGAACACGTGTCTCGCATCCGGAAAGCCAAACCACGCCGAAAGGATCGATAGCGAAATCTCGGACCAGCCTAAAGAAGAAACAGTCACACACGAGCGAAGAGTAGACTCGGAGGGCAAGGATTCGGACCTTGTCAAAGGACCGAAGTCCCGGACCCAGCCTCGGAGCATAAACCGCCTTACTTGACAGGGGCTGACACCACCACGATTGTGTCGTTTGTCTTTATTAGCTGTAAACCACCCAAGCTCGGCCTATATAAGGCGAGCTTGGAAAACTTTGTAGGGGTTGGATTCTTTCTGGGTTGAGCCTAAGTAGCAAGAGAGAGATTAGGTTTGTTATCTCCTCTGGTTCCTTAGGGTTATATTCATGTAATCACAACATCGAAATACATAACAGTCTTCTTATATTTTGTCTTTACCTTACATGTTTAGTCTTTAATTACTGTTCATAGTGTCCTCGGTACTATGCTCGTGGTCTTCGCACCATTGAATCTCTACTGTATATTGTGTGTATGAGTAGATCTGATGGATTTGGTGCCTTGAGTACCTATGCAGATTTTCTACTCGTACAGTTTGGCGCTAGAAACAGGGACTGATTAAAACAACTTAGGGTTTGCCTGTGATTTTTCGGGTTTTCAAATTCTTGTTCTATTTTTTCTAAAATTGTCAAAGATTTTCAAAAGCTTGTTTTCCGAAAAGAAGCTCTTGTATCTTAAGCATCTAAAAGACCTTAAAGGCTTTGGCATGTTTAAGAGTTTTTCGAGCACATCATCAGGTGATAAAATCGTCCATTAAAGAGCTCTCAAAGCTCATGACTAACTTTCGTCTCATCAAAATCCATTGTAGGGTTTTCAAAACTCGTGTTATACACCAAAATCCATTTTAGGGTTTTCAAAACTTGGGTTATCCATCAAAATCCATTGTAGGGTTTTCAAAACTCGTGTTATACACCAAAATCCATTTTAGGGTTCTTAAATTTCATGATATACGAAAAACCCATTTGAGGTTTTCAAAAACTCATGTTATACCTAAAAATTTATTTTTAGGGTTTTCAAAATTTGTGCTATATTTGGAAATGAAACTTCATAAAAGACCCAGATAGAAAGCATGATTTGAGCTAAAAGACGAAACAAGCAGTTAGGAATGTCTAAAAGAGCAAATACGACTGTCATTAAGTTTCGCCTGAAAAAATTCGTTGCAGAGTAGATTCACATGGCCGACAAAGTACACTGCGCTAGCCGCCTTGGACCTCACGGGTTTTTTGTTTCTTGACAGGTCATCACCAGAATGGCTTCCCAATCGGAACACGCTCCGAAGCAGCGAGTAGGGTCCTCGAGGCAAGGCACTGGATCATCCAGACAGCACAACACCAGATTCTCGACCAGTAAAGGATTATCTCCCGAAGTAGCGGCTAGCACAGTCCAACACCGAGAGAACATACACGAGGACGAAGTGGTGGTTGAGGACTTAGGTCCCGATGGAAACGGATTTCCAGAGACCGAAGAACCCCGTCCACAGCAGATACAAGAAGAAAATGGAGAAAACGAGGAAGATGAGGACGAAGCATCTGATCCAGAAAATGAACTACCCGAGCACCAGCCTACCGAAGCAAATACGGCCAGAGCTGAACAATTTAGAAAATTAATCTTGAAAAACAGGAATAAAAAAGCTAAAGAAGCAGCTCGCCGAGGCAAACAAAAAGGCAGCGGAAAAATCGGCATCCAACTACAAGGGAGGCAGCGAGGGACACTCTCGTCCATGTAACGCATCTCGGCCGAAGGAACCCTCCGAATCCAAAACATACACAAAGGTCAGGGGAACCAGTAAAGGTCATGGAATCACGGTATCAAGTAAAAAGACTGAACCTCCAGCATATACAAAGGCAAGCATGCAAACATTCAGCGAGGGCAACCCAACGAAGAGAGATGCCGAGGCAAGAGCCCTACAACAAGTAATGATGGATCAAATTAAAGCACTCCGAGCAGAAATTTTTGATAACCAAATCCAATCGAGTGACAGGATAAAACTCACTAAAGCTATGAATGATGTCAACCGGTCACCGCTAAGCCCAGAAATCCTTTCATTACCTATTCCAGTAAAATGCACAATGCCCACTTTCACCTCCATCTTCGACGGATCAGGAGACCCTACTGTACATGTCAAAATGTATCTCCGAGTTTTTCTGGCTTACGCCGATAGAGATGAAGTGCTCTGCAAGTATTTTCCCTCTAGCTTAAAAGGAGAAGCCCTCGCCTGGTATGACAATCTCGCAGCTGGTTCGATCTCATCCTTCGAGGAACTTTCCAAAGTTTTTATACTACACTTCCTCTATAACAACTCATCAAAGCCTGGGGTAGAGAAACTATTCAGCATTCGGGAACGACCAGGAGAGTCAACCAAAAGCCTAACAAGCAGGTGGACCGAGCAGTGTGTCGAAGTAGGAAATGGAGCCACGGAAAGGGATAAAGTACGAGCTTTCCTCAACGCTCTCGACAAAAACAACCCTCTATACGACAGACTCTTCTCGAAGAACCTTGAGAAGCTGAAGGACCTTCGAAAGTATCAAAAGGAACGAATCACCCTGGAAGAAATAAAGGAACAAGCAGCACTGGGAAAGGAAACTATCTTAAAACAAGTTCATTCGATAAACAACTTATCGCTCGAAGAGCGAGGACAAACAACGAATACACACTTCGGAGACCCGACAAAGCGAGAAAGACAAGATGACAGTGGTCGATATGGGAACGAAGGTAAATTCGGCGATGGAAAGTACCATGATAACAGAAAATACAATGACAACCGAGGCAACAACTCTCGAGGAGAATTCGAAGGAAATAATAGCCAGCAAGGATCGGGCAACAGAAAATTTGGAGCGACTAAACCAGGATTTCCTGCATTTCACGATAGGAAGCTTCCCAAGCTCTGCGTGCCCATCGAGGATGCCCTTCGAACAATTGAGCAATCTGAATTCGCCAGTGAGATAAGGTATCCCCGAAGCAGAGGAAACCAGCCGAAACATACAAAGAACTCAAGGGACTATTGCCAATTTCATAAATTCCATGGGCATACCACCGAGGATTGCGTCACAGCGCAGGATCAAATCTACTTCTTTATTGCTAGAGGACAATTTAAACACCTCCTGGAACTGCCACAACCACCCCCCAATCAACCGCAACCCAAGGAAGAACCGAAGCACGAAGCTTATGTAATTACCATCGACAGGGATATACCAAGGTTCGGTACCTGCAATTCAATTGTCCATACAAAGGGACTAGAAGGAATCCAGACTGGACGAATCCACAAGAGGGACTTGGATGGACAAGAAATACTCAGTGTGATCACGAGGACTCGCTTTGAAGAATGGCAGAAGCAGCCAGTGTTCTTTTCAGCGGCTGACATTCCCAATGAAGGCAGGATGCATAATGATCCTTTGGTTATTACCCTTCAAATGGGGAAGATAGCCATGACTAAAGTCTTGGTAGACCCTGGGAGTTCGGTGGACATTTTATTCGGACAAACATTTGACAAACTAAAAGGCAAGAAAGCTGCTTTAGTGCCATCGATATACAATATATTTGGTTTCAATGGGAAGCCCTCGACACCTCGGGGAGAATTTATGCTCACAATTCATGCCGGTAGCGAAAAGCAGCCAACTTCATTTTGCGTGGTGGACATAGACTCTCCATACAATGCCATTGTGGGTAGACCATGGTTGCATAGCATCATGGGTGTCGCGTCTACCTTACACCAGAAGATCAGGTTCCCAACGCCAACAGGGATTGCTGAAATCCGAGGTGATCCCACTGAGGCTCGGGCATGCCACGAAATCGAGGTACAAGCAAGAGAAGCAAGTAAGAAATGCTCAGATCCAGTCAAGAATCCGAAGATATCGGATGAAAGTATAGCAAAGTTCATAGCTGACACTGAAGCTGGGATGCTAAGCATGAAACAAGAAGGAAGCAAAGAAAACCAGCATCTGGAAAACAGAGAACAATTCCTTGTAGAAACTTACAACCCCCAGACTCCGAATGAACAACTATGCGGATCCAGCGAAGGCGAAAGCATTCAACAAGAACCTTTCTGGATCGGCCCGTTTGTCATTGAAAAGCAACTCGATAATGATACTTACAGCTTAATTAACCTTGAAGGACAAAGATTGAGAAGCCCGGTAGAGGGGAGGTACATGAAACATGTGGTTTAAGAAAGTAATTCCAATTGTAAGCAACATTCGAAGAAATTTAATAAATGAAAAATCGCACTCGTTGATGCAACTACCATCGAAGTCAAACTCCAAATACTATCATCACCATCGCAAAGGCTGTAACGCCAAAGGCAAAAAACGCCAAACAGGCTGTAACGCCAAAGGCAAAAAACGCCAAACAGGCTGTAACGCCAAAGGCAAAAAACGCCAAACAGGCTGTAACGCCAAAGGCAAAAAACGCCAAACAATAAAAAAGTCCTCGAATAGCAGGCACAGAGCCGATGACCATATAAATCGTAAGGGCCCTGCGAGTTATATGGCACGGTCCTCTACCCACAAGACACCCCGATAGCGGTGAGCACTTTGAATCAAGGCTACATAAGCCGACGATACACTCGTACTCACTACCAAACGACCACGAGGATTAAAACGTCCTCGGGCGCCGAGGGGACGATAAATGGGATTAACATCTACCTATAGAGGAAGATGGAACCCCGAGGCAGTCGATTTGCTTGCATTCATAAGTGAATTGCTCAGCCAAGGGACCTCCTCAAAAACAAAAAACAGTCCCGAGGAGGGGCATAACATTTAAACAAAATAAGTTTTCTATTATATATATATGTGCAAATACAGGATATGAAGTATGATAGCAAAAAATGCGCATATACACAAAATGGCGCGAACTCAACTACAAAGCAAAAGCATAAAATACACAAGCTAAGAGCGCGAATTATCCTCCGAACAATTGGCACCATCACGAGGACCA
Organism: Papaver nudicaule; assembly: GCA_023529015.1. Taxonomy (NCBI): domain Eukaryota; kingdom Viridiplantae; phylum Streptophyta; class Magnoliopsida; order Ranunculales; family Papaveraceae; genus Papaver; species Papaver nudicaule. The sequence continues at coordinate 20,926 of JAJJMA010177613.1, forward strand.
CCCTCGGAACCATGAGTGGATTCGCTTGGACCATCGCGAGCACCATCGGCGGCATCGCCAAGACTCCTTGAGTCACCACCTTGCGCAGTATCATCATCAGTGCCACCGCCAGCTATCTTTAAAAACTTCTCCAGCAGGCCCCTCTTTCGCAGTTCCTCTCTAGCCAAGGTCACATAGACTTCCTGAGAAAGCAGATACTTATCAATAGGAGACACAACGTCCGAGTCGCGGGCACCGATAGCACCATATGTAGGAGGCTCAACGCCGATGGTCCTGAAAAGATAACGACCGTGCTTTCGGCAGGCCATGCTGGTGGCAAAAGCAGTAGTTAATGCAGATTTAGTAAGAAGTTCTTCCACAGCCTGACCATGTCTCAATTCATCGCCTACTAGGGCAAAACCAACCACCAGGTCCCTTACACGTGACTGATGTCTAAGGCGAAGCTCCCTTTCCTCGAATAACAGTCTAGCATGATTTTCCATTTCTTCGGAGCGACGCTTGCGCTCAAGCTCAAGCTCTTGGGAAAGTCTAACCGAATCGGCAGAGCGAAGTTGCCGTTCTTCGGATAATTCTTTGGTCAATTGCTTAATTTTGTTCTCAGCCTCCAACTTCAGATTGGATTCAGTCACCAGCTGACTCGTGGCATCGTCCCTTGCTGCCTCAGCATCCACAACCCGCTTCTTCAAATCAGCTTCAATACCTGAAAGCAAAAACGACAGGCCTAAGAATAGCAAAACGGCGAATCAATTAGAACTAAGAGGCAAGCGGGAAAAATAAAACAAAACTTGGGTTTTAACTCCCTACTCTCTTTAATAACCATATACTCGTCAACTTGGTGCTGATTAGTAAAGCGAGGCACCGAGGCATTCTTTCGGACATCCTCCGAAGAAATAACCCCATATTTGGCCAACTCTATTCGGTACTCATCAACAAGAGCAGCAGTTTGAACGATCGATTTATTGGCCTTAGCAAGTTTATTGCAAAAATCAGTACAACTTCTCTGAATAACATCATTTTTAATAGCCAAATCTTTGTTAACATTCTTATGCGTAGACAGCTGCACCTTCAAATCCCTGATGTCCCTTTCCAACTTTTCAATTAAAACCCTACCAGAGGCACTGACCGACCTCTCCATGCGAGCTGCATCTCGCTCTTGTGTTAATCGAGTCACATCCATCTGGAAAAAATGATTCTCCCGAGACAGCAGCGTGTTTCTATTTTTCATTTCCTCGACAAGGCGCTCGGCTTGATCCCCTCTCTTTCTCTCCTTCACATAAGTTCTTTCGGCCTCTTGCCTCTTCACCCTATAATAATTCACATCCTCCAAAGCTCTACTCCTCTCCTCCAACAGTGTGGTGTTATCATTAAGATAGCCTTCGCTACTTGAGGCAATCTGAAACGATTGTCGGTCATTTCGGAGCCGATCAACAGTCAACTGAGTCTCTTGTAGTCTTTTCTCGAGCTTCCCCAGCTCGCCTTTTCAAAAGCAAGTAGCAAACCTGTTTTTAGCAACACTGCAGCAAACAGATGCTCCTAAAAGAACCATCAGGGAGAAGAGGTGACTTACATATCGATTGCTTCTTCGCTTCAGCACTGCGAACCTTCTCCTGGGCAAGCTCTTCCTGCATTCGATGAAACTCCCGTGCATAATACTCTGTTTCACCAGCTTGATCGAAGTTGTGAGCCAGAAGACCAGTGGCATGATAATCTCCCTAGCAAAAAGTGGCAAAAATAGATTCACAAAAAACACTTCAGGAACATCAACATAAACAGCAACAACGAAACTCACCGCCTGCACCATGGACAAATTCTCCTCATAGGACAAAGGAGGATGGCGAAGATTATACTCAGCTCGAGGACAATCACCTCCGAAGAGATCGCCAAGCTTTTTGCAGAAATCTGGGTCTAAGGACTGCCCTAGGGGATCCGAGGCATGGGCTTCAAAGGGAGTTGAAACCTCAGTAGTAAATTTGCCAGGACAATAATTCTCATACAAAACATCTTTAAACCTCTCGGCAGTATAAGATTGCCTGTATCTGCAAGCATAACTAGGAGCAGGCGGAAACATTGAACTTTGTGGAAAACTGGCAACGAGCTGTTTGGTAGAGTCCATCTCAATATACGAACCATCCTCTTGCGGGCAAAGGAGGTCCACTGGTATAACAATCTTATCTGAGGAAAGAATAGAGGGCTCGCCAAAAACATTCTCGAAAGTCCCTATCGCTAAGGCAGAATCACTGACCATATCCTTCGGTGCAGAGGAAGTTGAAAGAACAAATTCTGAGGCAGCACTAGCACTCGAAGCTGCGGAGACTACAGCCGAGGCAGGGGCACCACTAGCAATACAAGGTACGGCAATTGGAGGATCCGCGGCGACCACTTCTTCGATCACCAGCCTGGTCGCCGTCGATAATGGAATTTCCCTGTCAACACTCGGAGTCTCCTTCATGGGAACCGAGGCAGTCTGACGACGGCTAATTTGAACCCCTTTCAGAATTGCTTGCAAGGCAACCTTTTTCAGCGGCCTAGAACCCTTGGGATTTCCCCCATAACTAAACTTCATCAAACCATGATTTAAGGTACCTAAAGGCTGTCCCTGCAGATAAGAATCCGTCTTCCTCAGGAAACAAATAGAGGCAAGTATGAATACTTCGGAAAAGTGTGAAAAGAAAGTATTTGTTACCTGCTCCATAGTCCCCTCATCAGGCCGAGGACGCTTTAGGGTGCCCGAGGGCTCGACAACAACTTCCTTACCCTTGCCCGAAAATGAGCGAGATAACCTTCGATCCTCATTAGAAAGGCAAATAGAAAACAAGTGCCGAATCTCAAACTCGTGGCTCACCTCGAACTCAGTCCGAACAATGAACCGACCAGAATCCTTCCAGCCTCGGAGAATAGGACCCTTGAGCAGTATAGGTTCCGAAGACCAATCTTCGTCCAGTGAATAGTTTAAAGCTTCGGGGAGAACGTTTCGGCTACCATTCACCATCCGAAAGCTAACCCCCCAAGGAGCTAACTCATTATCTATGGTCAGAAAGGGCTCGTAGTGTTTGAAGAAGTTCGCAGCGTTATATTAATACTTCGCTATGGACTCGGCAGGAGAATTATTCTCAGACTGAAGAACCCACTGATTAATAAGATAGATTGCACTACAGGTAAGTTGCATCACGCCTCGGGGTGGAGAAAGAGAGCAAAGAATTTCAAGAAACAAAGGGTTAGCAGATCGATAGAGGGGAGGGAGCAACCCAGCAGTAACCTGATGAATCGTCACTACCAGAATATCTTCGCTGCATTGGTACTCTTCGACTAATGCCGGAGTTAGTCTGGGAGAATCAATGGACTCGATCTGAAAGCCCCTTCCATCAGGATGCAAACCGTTTAACTTTAAAGAAAGGACTTCAAGCGCAGAGAAAGACGACATGAAGAAAGATGTAAATAGGGAAAAAACGAAACCGCCGGCGACGGAAATAACAGGGACAACTGAAAGGTAAAGAGGGAAATCCCAAAGAAGTAAACTTTATGAAAGAAAAGGTCGATTGAAACAATGGGTCGAGAAGAAAAGAACGAAAGGATCGCTTGATATGAAGATATGAGTGAAGAAAGTTTCACGGGAAAGGCCGCCGGCGCCAAGGAAGATGAAAACGAAAGGTCTAAAAGATTTTTAGAGGGAGAAGCAAAACTTAAATAGTGGGAAGAAACCGACTCTACCAGTCAGAAGGTGAAAAGCCGAGCATAGAAGAACGTGTCGCCAAGAAAAGCATACACCTGGCAGAAAGTGGGGATACTCGACAGAGGTGGCAAAAGAAAGCAGTTTCCTCTCCTCGCATCTCCGGTACAAGGAAAGGAAAGAGGCAAACTGTAGGGGGTAAAACCCCTCGGAACACGTGTCTTGCATCCGAAAAGCCAAACCACGCCGAAAGGATCGATAGCGAAATCTCGGACCAGCCTAAAGAAGAAACAGTCACACACGAGCGAAGAGTAGACTCGGAGGGCAAGGATTCGGACCTTGTCAAAGGACCGAAGTCCCGGACCCAGCCTCGGAGCATAAACCGCCTTACTCGACAGGGGCTGACACCACCACGATTGTGTCGTTTGTCTTTATTAGCTGTAAACCACCCAAGCTCGGCCTATATAAGGCGAGCTTGGAAAACTTTGTAGGGGTTGGATTCTTTCTGGGTTGAGCCTAAGTAGCAAGAGAGAGATTAGGTTTGTTATCTCCTCTGGTTCCTTAGGGTTATATTCATGTAATCACAACATCGAAATACATAAAAGTCTTCTTATATTTTGTCTTTACCTTACATGTTTAGTCTTTAATTATTGTTCATAGTGTCCTCGGTACTATCCTCGTGGTCTTCGCACCATTGAATCTCTACTGTATATTGTGTGTATGAGTAGATCTGATGGATTTGGTGCCTTGAGTACCTATGCAGATTTTCTACTCGTACAAAGGACGTGAACCAAGGAGAACCACAACAACCGGAGATGCGGAGGCAGAAAGCCAGGTCAGAGGTGCCAGACTACCCGTTCCCCATGGAGGAGGTACTAGAGCTGCTAGACACTTGGATCCAGGACGGGGTAATCACACTCCCTTCACCTCAACGCCCTCCTACGGCTGAAGAGGTAGCAAGCCCAAGGTATTGTCGCTATCACCAAGTTACTACTCACTCTACCAGGGACTGCTTCACCCTCAAGCGGATCTTCCAAGCCAAGGTGGAATCCGGAGAATTGCACCTAGGGAACGAAGGAGTATATCAAAATCTTCTACCTGTTCGAGCATTCATGTTCCCAGAGCAACCGATGAATGAGAGAGTATAGGAGATAATGTACCAGCTATGCGAGACTCTCTGTCTCTCGAAGCTACAGCAGAAAGATATGTTCACAGAGCTCAACATGGTGGTAGCAGGGAAACACCTACCTTTCAAGGAAGTCAATGACCGGATGATGGCCGAACAGGAGCCGCAAGCAGGATTACAAGGCTGGGGACTCCTCACAACCACCCGCGTGTCTGATGCTGAATTCTCAAATACGCTCATCGACCCAGGATCCCCAGTGAACATCATCTCGGTCAAGACTCTCATAGCCGCCAATATCCCACGAAGCAAAGCCGTCCATGCCCCGACCATCATCAAAGGTCCTGACGGGGCCGAAGTACGGACTTACGGATGGGTCGACCTTCCCGTCGAAATCGCCACGATTCCAACCATAGCGGAGTTCCACATTGTTAAGGGAGTAGTCGAAAGCGACATGGTGCTGGGACGCCCATGGCTTCTATTTTGTCATTCAATCTACACTGTAAGGGAAATTACAAGAGAAAAGCTATACACAGACACCCCCTAGCAGCAAGAGGGTGCCAATTAGCGATTGTACAAGGCTACAAAAATAAAAAAGAAGTGCGGTATCCCTAATAAAGGCACGCAGGCCTTGCCTAATACTATTAGACTCACCAAGATGGCGTACTTGACCAGCCTCGGCCTTAGCCGACTCGGAAGACTACCAAACCATGGCTCCTCTAACCTAGTAGACTAAGTGACTCACCTATTTAGCGTCTCACCGTCCTCAGAATCTGACTAGGGAGACTACCAACTAGGTTCCTCAAAACAAAACGTGAACCACTATCAACTCGCCATTGACTCACCGGAATCAGGCTTACGTCCTCCTCAGAAACTGACTCGGCAGTCACCTGATTCGGGCTCCTCTGACGAAGTTGAATCATGGTTCCAAAAAACATAAAAACACAGACATTGTGATACATAATGGCTCATCAGCCTACAAGAAATCAAACAAATCTAGTCCTTCTGTATGTAGCAGTTGGGTCTTCAACCTCTTCCATAAAATCTGGCTTACCCTGTAAGTCTTCCATAGTGCCAGCAGCTAGGATTGCACCCCTGTTAGCCATCAAATCGGCACTGAAATTGCCTTCTCTATAAATATGTTCATACCTAACTTCTTCATACATATCAACTGCCTGCTTCCACTTCGATTGGCAGTACCAAGGGATTGTAGCATTCTGAAATGCTAAGATTGCCGCCATTGAATCAGATCGTACTCTGATCTTCACCATGCCAAACTGAACTGCCCAATAAAGACCTGCAATTACAGCTTGGAGCTCAGCCCAATAGTTAGTAGCTTCACCTAAACCAAC
>JAJJMA010177690.1:0-48759 GCA_023529015.1 Papaver nudicaule
TACCTATCTTTCAAAACCATGACACGGTTTCAAACATGCCGACACCATCACCACAACTCAAAACTAAACCATAATTTATCTAAACCTTGCTTTCAAATCATCAACAACAACATTAAATCAATTTTGAATCTAGAATCCATGGCATCAACAACAATTTTGACCAATTAATTCTAAACTAGATCCACCACAATCAACTCTTCTTCCACCACAACCACCGCTACAGTCAATACCCACTTTTGACATTTTTTGCTATCGTTTTCGGCGATTGCTAACCATGGTTACCTGCAATTTCCAGAGGAAAAATAAGGAGAAGAAGATAGCAGCGCTCTGTTTTAGACTAAAAGAGAAACGTACTTCTAGGTTTTATTGGGTCACACGTGTGTAGTTTAGGGACAACTGGGTCATTTCCATAATTTTGGACCACCGGTTAAATAAGAAATATCAATGTCCGCCTATGCGGATTCTGGGTTTTAGGACCAAATATTAAATTTCTCTTTTAGATGCCCCATGGCAACCGGCCTAAGTAGGATAACCTTGGCAACCGGCCTAAGTAGGATAACCTTGTCCTAGCAGCAGCAGCAAAAAAAAAAAAAAACATGGTTGAAGACACCTAATAGGGCTATTATCTATACCACCACTACTGTTACCATCACCGCGCCACTCCACCCCATGAGCAAGAATATGGCATGCATGATGGGACCAAGGCTACCAAAAACATGGCCAACAAAAATTCAGAAATGGAGAAAAGGGGTAGAGACGTTGTTTCGGGATCGAACCCGAATCCTTTTTCTTTTTCCGTTTTTTATTTTGTTTTTCTTCACCATTAATGCTAAGCAGCGAGAATCGATAAGAGATATATCAAGAACCGATCCCGATTCATTTAAAACCCTGTTATCTATATTGTTAAACAATGATTCCGAGAACAACAACTCATGAAGAATTTTACTGAACAGAAGATAGATCTACTTTGAGGTACGACTCTTCTCTTTAGTTCTCCCTCGGGTTTTCAATTTAGGGTTTACATTAGCTTTAGATTTCTGTAAAGATTTCTCGTTGGAGGAGATCTTATAGATTTGTACAACTTGATTAGTTTCAAAATTTGTTTGTTTGTCTCAAGTGATTTTGCTAAGTAGTTTGAATATTTGAAGATTTTTGAATGAGAACTTGGTCAAGATAATTGGGAATTGATTTTAGATTTCAGGTTTTGTAAAATACCTGAAATCTAGTATTAGAGAGGATCTAGGGTTAGTTGGAGATTGGGCAATTTAACAGAAATGAAACAAACCCTAACTTAGAAGAAGGGATAAAGAGAATTATACTCTCATGGAGGATTTTGCCAATTATATCCACAGCCCAATTCACTTGGCAGTGGTACGCCGTGACTATGCTTCTCTAAGACGTATCATTTCTGCTCTTCCTCGCCTTCCCAAGGCTGGGGAGATCACCACAGAAGCTGAATCTATTGCAGCTGAGACTCTAGCAGATGCTATTTCAGCTTCTATTGATCGTCGTGATGTCCCTGGTCGTGAAACTCCACTACATCTTGCTGTCCGTCTACGTGATCCTATTTCGGCAGAGATACTAATGGCTTCTGGTGCTGATTGGAGTCTTCAAAATGAGAATGGTTGGAGTGCTCTTCAAGAAGCTGTTTGCACGAGAGAAGATGGGATTGCAACGATCATTGCACGACATTATCAGCCCCTTGCATGGGAAAAATGGTGTCGTCGTCTCCCGCGAATTGTAGCTTCTGCAGGACGGATCCGTGATTTCTACATGGAGATAACATTCCATTTCGAGAGCTCTGTCATTCCTTTTATTGGTCGAATTGCCCCATCAGATACCTACAGAATTTGGAAGCGTGGTTCGAATTTACGGGCTGATATGACTCTTGCAGGTTTTGATGGGTTCCGCATCCAACGGTCTGACCAGACATTTCTTTTTCTTGGAGAGGGTTACAGTTCAGATGATGGTAATCTGGCGTTACCTCCTGGTTCTTTGTTAGTCCTTGCTCATAAGGAGAAAGAAATCACAAATGCTCTAGAGGGAGCTGGGGCTCAGCCAACAGAAGCTGAAGTTGCGCATGAGGTAGCTTTGATGTCTCAGACTAATATGTACAGGCCTGGAATTGATGTAACACAGGCTGAGCTTATACCCCATTTGAATTGGCGGCGGCAGGAGAGAACTGAGATGGTAGGAAGTTGGAAAGGGAAGGTTTATGATATGCTTAATGTGATGGTGAGTGTGAAATCAAGGAGGGTTCCAGGTGCAATGACGGATGAGGAACTCTTTGCATCTGAGAGTGAGGAGAGGATGGTAAGTGGTGGGGATAATGATGAGGATTATGGTGATGTTTTAACGGTTGAGGAAATGAGCCAATTAGATTTAGCTCTGAGGATGGGCAGCTCAGATAGTTTCCATGAAGATGAAGAGCCTGGTTCTTTTGAAAGCCTAGACAGTGGCGTGGGATGTTCTAGTAGTAACACTGAAACTAATGGGGTTGTAAAGGGAAGGAAGAGTTGGTTCGGATGGGGTAAGAAGGATTCAAGGAATGGTGGAAATGATCCCGAGGATTCAAAACCTCTAAAGAAGTTTTCAAATCTAGCCGTCGAGGATGGCAACCAGAGAACAGTTGATTATCGCAGGTCAATATCGGAAATTCCAACTACAAGAGAAGACTTGGGGGGAGTTAAAAAAACAAAAGAGAAAAACAGCAAAAAGAAGATAAAGAAAGGAACTTCAGGCGAGTCTAAGCTCGAAAGTGAGTACAAAAAGGGTTTGAGACCAGTTTTATGGTTGACACCGGACTTCCCTTTAAAAACAGAAGAGCTCTTGCCATTACTTGACATCTTAGCGAACAAGGTTAAGGCTGTCAGGAGACTCAGGGAGTTATTGACTACCAAACTGCCTAACGGCACATTTCCTGTCAAGGTAATCAGTTATTTTTTCATGCAATTTATGCTTTGATATTTTATTTATGTGTATTCTTCTTCGGCTGAGTGTGATCGTTTACATGTTTTACTGTGGAAATATGCCTGTAGTACTTATAGCATCTTGCAAATGGAACCATCAATATGTGAAGCACTGAACCAGAAATAGAAGGATTTTAATTGGAAACTACACGTAGTTTTAAAGTTGTCGAATCTGTACATGATAAATGATTCTTAGATAATGTGGTAAGAAACGTAGGGTTTTCTTAATCTCATGATAAATGATTCTTAGATAATGTAGTAACAAACGTAGGATTTTCTTAATCTCAGGAATATTGTTTGTTGCTCTCTCGTCATTAGTGCCATAAACTAAGTTAAAGATCAGACCATTATTTGTAATCACAAGAACCAAAACTTTAAAATGATTAAACAGTTGTTATTTCAAGGAATATGACATAGGGGTCTTAGGCAAGTATGTGCAGTTTTGCACACCATGTTTTTTGTATCCGTTTTGCACATGAAGGAGTAGCTTTCCAAGAAATTTGATATATGTTACAATGGTAAAGGGAATTTTATCATGTGACTTCACAACTTCAGATAAGTAAACAACTCATATGCGACTGGAATCTTGATTCTATTAAGATTGACTGGATAAGAACATCTGAAGATTCTGATGTTGATACCGATTTTATAGTTCAGACATTTAGTGATTACAGGACTCAAAATATATTGTGAACATGTTAGTATGATATATATAATGTTGTAGCATCTTAGAATTTTTGTAAAATTTCAGCACATGCATTTATATAGTTGAGAAGGCTCAAAAATGACCAAGACTGTATAAGAAATTTCTATTTCCTTAAAGGCGTTAGTAGCTTTGAGTTACAGCAAAAGAATTTCCAAAGGTTCTCTGGTTGTTTCCATTTTGGACAGTGTCTTGTCCTGCTGAAAACTGTTTTTTTTTTTTTTTTAAACCTGAAAACTGATTCTTGACATGATATAAATATTAGTTTTCCCCTTCTATAAATTTCTCTGCTTTTGTGAATATTTTCTTCTTGGTTGTGAATTCCATGTCCAAATCAACTTTATGCTTCACAGTTCTCAAGTGTTGTTATGATAGTGGTTTTTCTTTATTGGTAATTTCAGATAGCTATTCCTATCGTTCCGACTATTCGAGTAATCGTCACATTTACAAAATTTGAAGAGCTTCAGCCTAGCGAAGAGTTCTCCACTCCACTTTCAAGCCCAACACATTTCCAAGATGCCAAAGGCAAGGAATTGGAGGGGCCATCAACATCATGGATTTCATGGATGAGAGGGGGTCGGGCAGGGAATTCAAGTGATAGTGAAATTCGTTCATATAAGGAAGAGGTCGATCCTTTCCAAATACCTTCTGATTACACCTGGGTTGATGCGAATGAAAAAAAGAATCGGATGAAGGCAAAGAAAGCTAGGAGCAAAAAAGGTAAGAAGCAGGTATCGACCAAAAGCACTGATGGCAGCCGACATATGAGTGAGAATGACGAACAATAACAATAAAGATCCCTATTTGTACTGGCATTGTCTTACAGAATCATTTCCAACAAGGAAGAATGAATTGTAAGGTTCGTTTGAAACTGATCCATTTCCGTCCTTCAAAATTTGTGAATGCAAAATGAAAAATATTATTGTTCCCGTTGATTCGAGAAGATCAACAGTTTTCTACTTCATCTTCTTTGTTCCACTTCTGTATGTGATGTGTTGTGATACTGAGGGAAATATAATCTCCTTTTCTTCTTTTCCATGATTTGTTATTCTTTTCTGTGCAAGTTTTCTCGAGTTCCAGTGTGTCCACCATCCATCTACAAGTAAAGGTTGTGATTGAACTTCCAAGTCAGATCTTGACGTTTTTACACTCTGTTTACACCCGCTCTACCTTAGCCAGATAATCCATTTGTCTTGGTTTCGCGTGTACTGTACTTTCCTGGAGGATTTACCTTCATCCAGCTAACACCTCACAGCCAGCACCATCGTGTTCCACTGTCCGTCAGTCTGTCACCTAACTTGCAAGTTTCGCATTACCGGATAAGGCGGAATGGTCGTGACCGTTTTTCAGGCTTGGTTGCTAGCTAGTCTCTCGCCCTAGCTATGACAAAACACCCCGTTTTTCTTCTTTTGTAGCGTGATCGTGAGGGTCAACGTTACACTCTTCTAAATAACGACGTAAGCAGCTATATATAGTCGTTACATAGGGTCAACCATGCTTTATAGAACCGATTACACACAAAACCCACACTGAAGTGCCCGTGCAAGTTTGGAGGATTTTTGTGGCGGTTCGTTCCCACTGATTTTACTCTATGACGGAATTTATAAGTGGTTCCAAGGGATTTATGATAAAGGTTTTATAACTAGTCGGCAACCCGTGCTATGCACCGGGTAGGGGTGATTGTTCCTGTTATGGTGTAGCGGGCCTGTATTTTATTAGAATGAAAATATATCAATTAAAATGAAAAATATAGATTACCAATAAAGTATATTCACAAAAAAAACATACTCATTCACTAAAAAGCATTAAACTTAAGGCATCATAGTATTTTGTTTTTTTAATACAAAAGGATTTCTCATTACTATAAAAAAGGGATTACATCACAACATCATATATTTTTATTTTTATTTATTTTATTTTTTTTTTGAAAATCAAAGAACCTTTTCATTAATGAAATTCGAGGTTACATTGAGTTGAAGATCAAAAATAAGAGAATACAAAGAACCATAAACATACCGTAGAAGTACAATACCGAGAAATCCGACAAGAGAAAGAGAAGGATTAACGGAGTAAGACAAATACAAGTATGAATAAGATCCGATTGAATCGGAGGAAGAATGGTTATACTCGGAAATATATTCCAACCATTTTGTTTGTTTTTCTTCTATAAAAAGATATGCTCCCAAAATAGGAGTGATTTGCTCAAATCTCTTGTAACTAGTGATGAAACTTCCGTCGTCAAATAAATCACCGATGAAGATCCCGTCGCCGGAAAGATAGATGATGAAGATTCCGATGTAGATTCCATCGCCGGAGACAACTATGATGAAGTTTTCGTCGTTAGAGTACATCCCTAGTGATCTTAAAACCCAAAACAACCAAGAACCGCCATTAAAACGTACAAAAACCTCCTTGAAGGAGTAGATAAAACCACCTTGAAGGTGTAGATAAACCTCCTTGAAGGAGTAGAAAAACCTCACCAAATGGTAAGTAAAAGACATTGAAATAACCTAAACTAAGCAACTAATCTATAAAAACAAGGGAAATGAATTGTGACCTGCTCAGATCCGGTCTTAAATGACCAGATCTGAGCAGTGAAGATGAAACTTTAGATGGGTTTTTTTTTGAAGAAGAGAGAGCTAGAGAGGAGAGAGAATGTTTTTTGAAAAAAAATCTCCTTGCCTGGTTTGCACAACATCATGTTGGATTTCATGTAAAACCCAATCAGGATAATTGCCTCCAGACTTCACGACTTTTTCTTGAGTCTAAAAGCATATATTCATAAATCATTGTTCTTTTCTTGTATCCAAGAGCATAATTCATAAATCATTGATATGTATTTGACAACCTACTAATAGCCATTAAAAATAAATAATCTACTAAAAGTTAAACACTGCTCACTGAGCAAAAAATAAAGTGCTACAAATAAATCCAAGAGATAAGATACCATCCAAAGCATAATTAAATAACCTAAATTCCTAAAAACTTCATAGTGCGGGCGAGAGGTAGGAGGATCGATTCCCACTAGGGAAGGTTGGGTCCTCCATTTTCTCCAATTTCCTCTATGGATAGAGAGTGATTGGATCTTTTTGTTGGGATGGCGGTTGGATTAGCAGTGGGGCGAGTCCAGCTGGCTGGGTATGCTCAGGGGAGTGGGCCCAGCTATGCCGTATAAAAAAAAAAAAAACCCTAAAAACTTCAGTTTTTTGTACTGTTTTCTTCATTAGTTGACACGTCAGGATAAGATATTTTATTAAACTGCAATTCATTGTACATACATATCGTATTATGAGAAAGAAGCAGTAAAAAAACGTAATCACACTACAATGCATAAATGTTTTATTCTCCTGCATCCGCACGGCTTAATTGCATGACCTTTGTGCTTTAAATTATCGGTTGAAGAAAGGAAAAGGAGAATAATACCTTCGAAGTTGACTCATGAAACATTTGACTGTATTTGACCTTTGGATTTTTTTTTCTTTTTTTTTTTAGGAAGCTATGTAGTCTTAGCTTAAATTTAAAATGCCCTGTTAATTGGAATGAAGCTAACCTACTCCAAAAAACAAATAGATTGATATCTTGGGACATGAATAAATGAGTTAATTAACAATTGTAACATACGACTGAAGCAACAATTACTATCTATCCAATTGATAATTGTTAATTTGATGTGGCACACCTTCGTCATACCACACCATAATTTAAAATTGCCGCAATTTAGTTTCTTGTCCGACGTTGTTAATTTTTTTTCCAACCGCATCAAAACATCTCTAATTAATTTAGTAGTCTAAAATCAATGCTTCCTATTCTAGCTTGTTATGCAATTGAATATGATTTGTGCATTACGGTTTTTTGCATTATTATTTTTTGTAGATTAAAATAGAATAACGCACCATGTAAGATCGTAATTGTTGATTGGCTAATTAAAACAGACTGATTTCTTAAACCATGAATAATATGGCTAATTAACAATTGCAACATACAATCGAAGCAACAATTATTACCTATTTTTTTTATACAGAAAACAAATACTACCTATTTAATAGATAATTGTTAATGTGCGTGTGACGCCTTCCTTACACCACACCATAATTTATATCTGCCGCAATTTAGTTTCTTATCCGACATTGCTAATATTTTGTCAAGATACATTAGAACACCTCTAATTAATTTAGTAATCTAAAATCAATCCATCGAAGTCTATCTGGTTATGCAATTGAATATAATTGTCAATGAAAATTTTCTGCATTATTCTTAATGTGGGTTATATGAAAGAATGCACCTGATAAGTTCATATTTGTTGACTGAGAATAGCGGGGCTTTGCCCCGCCCCGGCCATTCAAATTCGATGGAACATGTCTTAATTTAAACGTAGCTAACCTACTCTAAATAAAAATAGATAGGTATCTTAAGACATGAATAATAGAGTAAATTAGCAATTGCAACATACAACCGAAGCAACACTTACTATCCAATAGATAAATGTTAATTTGCGTGTGACGCGCCTTCGTCACACCACACCACAATAAAAAAGTACCGCAATTTAGTTTTTTATCCAACATTGTTTATTTTTAATATCTATTAGACCATCTAAGTCCATAATTAAATTAGAAATTAAATAAGGGATTATCTTAAATCGGCGTCATGCTTCTAAGAACTAAAGAAATAAAGCCTAAATATAAAAATAATGAATTTTTTCTATGTAGATGTAACAACATCATCACCAAAATTGAAGGACTCGAGACTCTTTGGTCCATAAGACACCTGAATGAAATTTATTGCTTTCATAAGACACCTGAATGAAATTTTAAAAAAAGTTCTTCCAGCTTTGATCATGAGAGCATAACCAGATATCGACTCTAACTATATCCCTGGTTGCCTTACAAAAGCATAGCGCATTGCAAGGTTAGATTCATATATACATTCAATTGCTTTCTGGTCCCATTGCACAATTATATTGAAGAACAACGCATATTCCAATATCCCAGTAAAGGAAATGAAAATTATGAGTCAAGTATTACAATACTCATCGACCAGGAGCCTTCACAGTTATGTTGAAGCATGACACATCACCAATATTCCACCAAGGAAATGGAAATTATGATACCACAATGTTCATCTGCCAGGAGCCTGACTCTCATACTTGAGTTCAGTGGATCGAGTCTTCGCTCTAGAACTCATATAAACTCCTCTTACGTGATCTATAACTACAGTATTATATAACACTCAACAGGGGTCTCGTAAAAATCAAGGGCTTCGCATTTTTGGAAAACTCACTACAAAGTTCATGATTAAAAGATTTCTACCAATGCCCTTGTTGCTTGATTTTGAATCCAATTTAATTTTTCGATTAATATGAATGTCAGAGGAAGATTAGTTGGACTTATTAAAACTAATTTCGCTTTGAATTATGATAAAGTGATTGAACCATGTCAACAAACCACAGTCGTTTTATATGTATCGCCCTGGACTATATGGAAACTGCCCATTCACGTGATAGTGAACCACACTCATCCTAAGTCAGCAGGGGCCAATCTTGAACCCCCAACCATTCAACGGTTTCAATGGTACATTTATAACATGTTTGGATACAAAAAGATTTTGCTTCTAAAAAAATCAACTTTTCTGCTTCCAGGAGTCATTGTGAAATTGTGTTGCCAAATTAACTTCTGACTTTTTTGCTTCCAAAATCCGAAAAGTTGATTCTGAATGTGTATCCAAACATGTTATTAAATTTTCGCAGAACTAATGTGGTGTGGCCTTTATGACTATATCATACTACTGAGTACTCACTCCTCCCAATCCAAAAGTGATTTATGGTCTATCGAAGAATAAATGAGTAGCTTACTAAACCTGCATATACACGTCATGATTTTTCTTAGGGCAACAATAGTTCTACACGGCAAAAATACCAAAAGCCACTTTTGGATCTTGATTATAAATCACAACCTCCCATGCCAACCATAGACACAACTTATCAAAACTTTTTTTTGATTGAAAAGATACAACAAAAACCCAAAATGCAAAGTAACACATGGTGTGAACTGAATCTTAAAAATCGAAAGGTTAACAAATCTACAAATCTTTTTGTATATTTCGTTTATTTAATATATTAGTCATAGATGAGAAATTTTTTGATGGGGCGATTTCCGATGGGGGCATGGGGGACGAATAAGAAAACGCCATTTGCTTTCTATTTCAAACTAATTAATGTCCTCATTTATGGAGCAAGGGTACTTTCGGTGTTGGGGAATAATTAAAACGAAATTAGGGATTTCTAACAGTATCTGATAAACTTCAGAGAATTAGAAGAGACCGTAAAAAGAGATTTGATTTTCTTTTTGGTTGTAGGTTATTTCCTCCCAGTTCGTTCATTATTTGTAGAGAATGATACAATGAAGTTTGAGCACAATGAGATGGAGGTTATCGAGAAAGTTCACATGTGTTCATTAACGGATTAATGGAAACTATTCTACTATGTGAGAAAGAGAAAATGTGAGTGCGAGGAGTGCGAGGGCGATTATTTGGAGAAAAATGGTAGAGGTGATAAAAGATTATCTAAATGATGATGATGATTTGAAATGCAACTCCAAGTATACCAGAATAAAAAGTAGGAAGGAGAAAGAAAATTGAAAAAGAAACAAAAAGATTAAAAAAACAAAGGAACATACAACAGTCCAACAGATCTATTAATTAGTAATCAAAATAGTTAGTGTTTTGGCACCACTTCGTATAAAACCCTAAAAGAAAAATCTTTTATTTGGAGAAGAAGACGAGGCGTAGAAAGAGGATTTAGTTAAATCTAAAAATACCCTTGTACCGAAAAACAGAGCAACGATTCGTTTATAAAGGAGCGACAAATGACACTTTCTTATTCGTCCTTCGTGCCCCCATCGGAAATCGCCCCCATCAAAAAAAATTCTCCATGTCAAGAAACACCATTTTTGCTAGCTTCATCTATGACGAGAAAGAGTATTATGAAAAACTCTGAAATTTTACGTGGATGATATATAGTATGTCTAGTATCTCTGGATAAAATATCTTGTTCAAATGATTTTTCGTTTGGGAGATACACGAAAAACTCTATAAAATGTTACAACTCTAGTCTTCTAGATTTAGCTTATATAAATCAATTTTAGTTATCAATAAACCTAAAATTCCAAGCATCATGTAATATTGTTAAAGAACAATTATACCATTATTGATTTAAATAAAATCAAAACAATGATACTTATCGCGTTTCAGCAATGGTTTTCTCTTTCGATCTGTATGGCAGAATGAACGTCTTAAAGTTGTTGGAACAATTGCTGAATTACGCATGCAAAATATTCATAGAAACTAAAACCAATTAACGTTAAGATAATCATAAAATAAATCAAATAACGTTACGGCTGAGTCGCAGACTAGGTCGCTCTCATTAAGACGTCCCGCGGCTCTTCCCAAGATTGTGCAATCAGTTCTTCTATGTCGCGTCGTCCCCTGAATTCTTGATTCCAATATAGATGATCACGTTAATGATATCCAAGAATTCAAATCAAAACATCAATTGAATAATCAAGTGAATATTTGATCAAGTAGTATAATCATACGAAGATCTAATCACGTACAGTATTGATCAGAAATCTTGGGTCTACTAACTAGAGCAACTAACCATATTTTTGATTATGTTCAAACAACTTAGTTGTACATTGAAGATGAAATAATTCAAACTTCAAACTGATAATATCAAACTCATTAATTCGTTGAAGCACAAATCGAAATGATAGAGTTTGAACTTCGAAAATACGCATTATGAAATAACCAAATTAAGGTTTCGAAACCTACATACTGTTTGGCAGAAACCAAATTAAGGTTTTGAAATCTAAAGTTCATATATGACCAGAACCGAATTAAGGTTCTCCAAATCAAGTTTCCATATAACGAAACCAAAGTGAGGTTTCGAAATCAAGATTCTGTTTTAACAAAACCTTGGTTAAGGTTTCGAAACAAGAAACACATATTAGACTTGTCACAAATGTTTGGTGTCGAACTTGATGTTAGGGCATTGTCCGGTCAAACCCACTAGCGTTGGTATGTCAAGCTGGTTGTCAGTTTTAGGTGTCAAAACACAATCTTGATTTAGCCTACTAGTGTTTAGATTTCGGAATTGAGATATAGACAAAGTAGAAGAGACCTTGAAGACGAAGACTGTTAAGACAAAGAAGACATAAATTATTCTTCATCGACAAGAGGTTAAAAGGAGTTATGACTATTATGGAAATTCTTCTATTCTACTTATTCTATCTTTCGAAATAGTCGACTACTTTAGAAGAGATAATAATAACGATTGAGATCGTGTTCTTGTCTACATGACCATGTGTTATGTTGGTATTTGTTCCCACGAATACTAAGGTTACAAGAATGCATGAGATAGATTCGATACCATCTGTCCATAACAATGGTTTGCTTGCAAATCACTTGTAGGATATGGGTGAATCTAAAGGAGTACTCGTGAGCAAGAGTCCAGTGGATTATAGATGAGGGCATCTAACACGTCTAAGTACTGGCCCAGCCCAGAACTTCCAGCGGATCCAGTTAAACCCTAATTCTGAACTAAGGCGGTTCACGAACCGGTTCGTGAACAGTGACTTTGGATTTTCTCCTGAGTTCCAATGCATCAATTTGTACACGTACATGTACGTGAACCTCAGATTCGATGTAGCTGTCCTGAATTCAGAAGGACGGTTTGCGAACCGTCCAAGGTGAATATTCTCTGGAATTTTCACACGGGTTAAACTCTGACTCCTTTATCTCTTAGTTGGACTTGGTTATCACGAAATATCTTCTGTGGTCCATCTAACGAATCTCAATGAGTCAATAAGATAAAGATTATCTCTGGTATGTTGGATTCTATCTTGAAGTGTTTTTGAGCTAACAAAACACTTGGCAGATAAATGTTTAATGAATTCCAATTGAGATAAATCTCTGTTTACTTGGGTTGCAAGTTAGGGTTTCCTAAACTTGTGGGACAAGTAACTAGTTGCTTTATTCCTAAGCAGCCTATCTTATTAAGTGCTATAAATAGAGGGTTATGGGACGAAAAACCGCAAGCATCAAGCATACGTGAGATTTCTCTGTGGAATTGATCGTAAACTCTTTTTACTTCGGTGAATGCTTGTTGTGGTATAGTCATCCTCTATTAGGTAGCAGTTCATCTGTGGGATTTACCTAACGACTATAAAGACTTATCTTGAGAGTTGGGAAGCACATGTAGATAACGTACCTTTGTGGTTGTTATCAGATTTACCTGTAACCTCAGTAACCTAATTACGTTCTTGTCTATTCCATAGTCCTTCTCTTATGCTATAAGGCTATTCAAGAATTGGTTAAGTTACGTAAAGGTTGAAAGCAAGCAACGGACGGCTGCACTCGGTGTTGTAAGACCTAGTTAGTTCCAGTTGTATAAGTTTCTTAAGTGATTCTTTTTACAACTGAGGTAGAGACAAGTTGGGCATAGTTTACTCGGTTTACTTGTCAGCCCCCGCTTGTAAGTAGATTTCCGTATGACCTGGAGTAATCCAAAGGAAGTCACTTTGTGTATGTCAAACTGATAGAGGACAGTTCAAACATACAGTTGATAATTGAGGTTGCAAAGCTGGAATTATTGACACAAGCCTTTAACAGCGGTTAAAGCAACTCCTAGGCCTGTAAAGGACTTCAGCTGGGGGAATCAAGTGCGTGACGATCTGTGGGGGATCTAGAGACGTAAGGAGTGCGACAATATCCAATTCGCTTGGAGGGCTTGAGTTGGTCTCTGCTACATCCCAGACCGAAGTCTTATAGTAGGCTAGTGTTTGTAGAAAGATTGTACTGTGCGGTGTTCAATCTGGACGAGGTCCCGAGTTTTTTCTACAGGTTGTAGTTTCCTCACTAAAAAAATCTCTGGTGTCTTATGTGCTTTATTTTCCGCATGATATTCTCTGATTATATAATTAAAGCAAACACAAGAAGTACGTTATTATTAACCTGATCGTTGTCCCCAATCCATCCATTGGATTTACCAAGACCTTGTCTTATGTCAGACTGATCACTTGTGATCCAAAATCAGGTTATACAGATTTTGATATTGATTTTTGAGATCGTCCAGATCTGACCATAAGACTCACGAGCCCAAACGAAAAGTTGGTAGTATTTCGGTACCCCTGCTTTTTCACTTGAGAGTCCATGTGGTCAAGAGACGTTTTAGCATCACACCTTTTTGTCCTTGACGCACAGGCTATATTTCCTGGTTCACATAAACCTTTAGGAAACCCCAGGGTCTTTTCGACCTTTTAGAACTCACATGGTCAAAACACATTGGTCTCGATTCTCAAGTCACTGTTAGCCAGCAAACATTGTTTCGAACTTACGTTCTCTCATTGGTCACAATATTTAAGTTTCAGACCAGTAGCTCACGGATACGAAAACCAGATTATGGTTTCGAAATCAACGTTTAGTTTTACCAAAACCTACATTGAAGTTTCGAACATTGAAAATCCATAAGACAAGAATATGGTTTCGGAATCCAGAAGTATGATATGGCATACAAGATGTTCATATACAGAATCAAGTAAATGATTCAGAACTTCAGCATTCAGAGCCAAACCATGACGTGGTATTCGATGCTCAGAACAACAGTATATCGAGTCTACACAACATAAGTGTGAGTCACGATCTCACTTACATTTAGCTCATACAAGTACGTGCTAATTAATCCGACAGAGCCAGACTAGGTAAGTAGAGACACAATACTGTGTTGGATTAAATCTCGTAGCAGTACTACCAAGACAACATCACACTGTTATATCCAACTCGAAGGTTTTAGGAAAAAACTTATATTACTTAGAGACGGAGAAGATTGTTATATTTTAAGACACACTGATCACAAGTGATCAAGTCATAACTTAAAGCTCAAGAAGAGAGTTATTTTTTGTCTTTTGTAGCACAAGTGTAAAAGATAATGGAATCGCGTTATTTAGATTCACTAACCTCTTGAACGATGAAGCCGGATGTCTTCGTTTGATCTTCAGTCCTCTTCAACTCTTCAAGTAGTGATTCTAAATCCTACCAAAATCTTCCACAACATAAAGCTAACTCACTCATGACTTTACCTAATGTATGTTGTTTAGCGGTCGAGTTTTTATCACTAAATTTGACAACTAAGCTTGACATACCAATACTTAGTGTGGTTGACCGAGCCATGCTCTAACATTCATAATTTCTATCATCATGCAGCATATCTATCAACTACTTAACCTAGAAATGTTGATGAGCTCTACAGGATCCTGCTTGGATTAATGCAATGCATGAAGAACTTAACCAACTTGAACGACAGGATGTTTGGAAACTCGTACCTAAACCGAAAGGAGTAAATATTGTTGGTACTAAGTGGATTTTTAAGAATAAATCTGATGAACACGGTATAGTGGTAGAAACAAGGCAAGGCTTGTTTCTCAAGGGTATTCACAGATTGAAGGATTTGACTTCGACGAAACCTTCGCACCAGTAGCTCATCTTGAATCAATTAGACTTCTTCTCGCCTATGCATGTCATTTGAAGATCAAGCTGTATCAAATGGATATCAAATCAGCCTTCCACAACGATATTTTAAAAGAAGAAGTATATGTTACTCAGCCAAAAGGATTTGAAAGTCAACAACATCCTAATCATGTCCTCAAATTGAACAAGGCTCTTTATGGTCTCAAGCAAGCTCCAAGGGCGTGGTATGACAAACTGACGACATTCTTGATTCAAAAAGGTTTTCAAAGAGGCGGTGCTGATAAAACTCTTTTCACCAGGTGGGAAGGTAAGGATGTAATTACTGCACAGGTATATGTTGATGATATTATTTATGGATCCACTTCAAAAATACTTGCTAATGATTTTTTAGAAATTATGAGAAAAGAATTTGAGATGAGTAATGTTGGTGAATTGTCTTATTTTCTTGGGTTGCAAATACAACAACATGATAAAGGAATTTATCTATCCCAAGAAAAGTATGCCAGGAATCTTGTTAAAAAATTCGGATTAGAAAGTGCTTCTCCCATTAACACGCCTATTTCTGAAGGATCCAAACTGCATTCAGACCCGGAAGGGAAATCCGTTGATCAAAAAATCTATGGATCAATGATAGGCAGTTTGTTATATCTGACAGCCACTAGACCTGATATATCTTTCAGTGTTGGATGTTGTGCCAGATATCAAGCGATCTTAAGGAATCACATCTCAAGGCTATTAAATGTATCATACGTTACATGAAAGGCACTGTAGATTTCGGTCTATCCTTTATGATGAATTCAAACAATTGTCTTGTGGCATACTCTGATGCTGACTGGGCAGGATGTCAAGATGATAGAAAAAGCACTTCTGGTGGCTGTTTCTATGTTGGACAAAATCTGGTTGCCTGGCACAACAAGAAGCGAAATTCCCAATCACTCTCTACATGTGAAGATGAATATATTGATGCAAGCGCATGTTGTACTCAACTGCTATGGATGAAACAGATGTTGGTAGATTATGGTATTAATGTAGGACAAATGACTGTTTTGTGTGACAATTCCAGTGCAATAAGGTTGACAGAAAATCTAGTAGAACATTCACAGTACATAGATATCAGATTTTATTTCATTGGGGAACTTATAGAAAATAATATTATCAAACTAGAATATGTTCCTACTGAACGTCAGCTAGCTGATATTCTCACTAAACCCTTGAAACGTGAGACTTTTGAAAATCTGCGTAAAGCAATTGGAATCATTAGGGTTCACTAAATAATAAGTCAAGGTCCGTGTACATTGTGTAATTTCATTTATGGATTAAAATTTGAATAATAATTTAAAAAAAATTGTGAGTACATTTCCTCACTCTGGCTGAGGATTTTCTGTCGTTCTTGAGGGAATCACAACCAACGGGGGAGAGTTCTTTTGTGAACTTGCGCTTAATAGAAAAATATCTTTAGAGGAGCGTGTTGTGGAATATATAGGGAATATAACTCATATCTGCTTATATCTTTTAAGTTTCCTGATAGGTTACTTGTGCTAATTATTGTATACATATATATATTGTGTAACTTGTCGAAATGCTGACCCTTATGAATGCAATCATTCTTATATGTTGAATCGAGTTTCTCGGAACTTGAGCATTTATCTCGAACCCAGATATTTTCGAGACCCTTTGTCAATTCTTTTTGACAAAAAGCGGGAGAAATATTGATAGCTTATCAGTGCTTGGTCTTTGACAGTAAGCAGTGTCATATGGGGAGAAAAATGCCTGCATGTATATTGAAAGATGAATGAAAGCATTAACTAAGGGGGAGTAACACTAGTTTTTACTAATGGTTACTAGCACTGTAGACTTTCGCGTTGTGCTGCAGTTGATAACAATACGTCGGACTTGATAGACATCCGAACTTACATTCAGGGGGAGTAAGTGTATTGGTTATCGTTTGATTTTTCAATAGTACATATCTTGTTTGCAGACTGACATATTTTGCAGGTACTATTGGTGTGCTGTCAAGCTAAGTAGAAGAAATCGAAGAGTATAACTTAGGTTTTCAATTTCTCGTTCATCTATGTAAAGAGTTTTTGTCACTAAAATTGACAAAGGGGGAGATTGTTAGAGCATGGCTCGGTCAAGCTCACTAACTGTTGGAATGTCAAGCTTAGTTGTCAACTTTAGTGATCAAAACTCGACCGCTAAACAACACACATTAGGTAAGGTCATCATTGAGTTAGCTTTAGGTTGTGGAAGATTTTGGTCGGATTTAGAATCACTATTTGAAGAGTTGAAGAAGACTGAAGATCAAACGAAGACATCCACTTCACCATTCAAGAGGTTAGTGAATCTAAATAACGCGATTCCATTATCTTTTACACTTGTGATACAAAAGACAAAAACATAACTCATTGCTGAAGTTTTATGTTATGACTTGATCACTTGTGATCAGTATGTCTTAAGATATAACTCCGTTTTTTCGCTTGCGGTATTTTTGTTGAAGTTATATATGACGTTCCATATTGCGAAGAGCTTTCTTTTCTTCTCCGTCTCTAAGTAATGTAAGGTTTTTCCTAAAACCTTCGAGTTGGATATAGCAGTTGTGATGTTATCTCGGTGGTATTACGAGATTTAATCCATCACAGTATTGTGTCTCTACTTACCTAGTCTGACTCTGTCGAATTGATTAGCAACTACTTGTATGAGCTAAATGTAAGAGAGATCGTGATTCACACTTATGTTGTGTAGACTTGATATACTGCTGTTCTGAGTTCGAATACTACGTCATGGTTTGGCTCTGATTACTGAAGTTCTAAATCATTTATTTGATTCTTGATATATGAACATCTTGTACGCCATATCATACTTTTAGATTTCGAAACCATATTCTTGATTATCTCATCTTATGGATTTTCAGAGTTCGAAACCTCAATGTAGGTTTTGGTAAAACTAAACTTTGATTTCGAAACCATAATCTGGTTTTCGCATCCATGAGCTATTCGGTCTAAATAAAATGTGACCAATGAGAGAACATGAGTTCGAAACGGTGTTTGTTGGCTAACAGTGACTTGAGAATCGAGACCAATGTGTCTTGACCATGTGAGTTTTAAAAGGTCGAACAGACCCCGGGGTTTCCTAAAGGTTTACGTGAATCGGGAAATATAACATGTGCGTCAAGGACAAAAAGGTGTGATGCTGAAACGTCTCTTGACCACATGGACTCTCAAGTTCGACACCAAACATTTGTGACGAGACTAATATGTGTTTCTTGTTTCGAAACCTTAACCAAGGTTTTGTTAAAACATTATCTAAAGTTTGAAACCTAACTTTAACTTTGGTTTCGCTATGTGGAAACTTGATTTGGGAACCTTAATTCGGTTCTGGTCATATATGAACTTTAGGATCCGAAACCTTAATTTAGTTTCTGCCAAACAGTATGTAGATTTGGAAACCTAAAAATGGTTATCTCATAATGCGTATTTTCGAAGTTCAAACTCTATCATTTTGATTTGTGCTTCAATGAATTAATGAGTTTGATTTCTCAGTTTGAAGTTTGAATTCGTTCATCTTCAATGTATAACTAAGTTTGTTTGAGTCATAGTCAGGAATATGGTTCGTCGCTCTAGTTAGTAGACACATGATTTCTGATCAATACTGTACGTGATTAGATCTTCGTATGGATATACTACTCGATCAAATATTCAATTTATGTTTTGATTTGAATTCATTGATATCATTAATGTGATCATCTATATTGGAATCGAGAATTCAGGAGATTCAACATTTTGTTATTACTCGATGAATCATGTACTGTACTTTATTGGTATATCTTTTTGCGTGATTCAGAATGTCCATTGAACCTACGTGTTCACTTAAGCTTAACACACAAGGCTTATCCTCGTCTGCCATGATACGTTTATGCGGAACGTTGAGCCACGTTGGACCAGATCCCACTTCCACCTAAGATCGTCCTGGCCCGACCAGCAAAGCCTAGGAAGTGATGTCGACATTATCAAAGCTCATGATGACATTTGGAAGTAATAATACCTTAAGGAGATTTTCGAAACAAAAGGACACGTTTTCGTATTGAGCTCTTTCCCAGGGAGCATATTTGGTAAGCACCATATTTTGAATTAAATGAAATATCCAAATGTACCTTATGAGTATTATTTGCTTTGATTGCTCTTGGCCAAACATTTATTGAAATATATTTTTTATTTATGAAATATATTTTACTTTAATGTAAAATGCTAGAGTATTAGATCTCATTAAATGCTATGAGTTTAAGTGAGGTATTTCGGAACATATATGGAAATGTGTTTTAGTGAATTTCAGAAATTAAGTTAGCCTCGTTTCAAAGCTAAGCCTTAGTCAATATAAATAGGAGTGGTATCTCTCCTAAAAGCTTTGTCCCTCTACCAAGCTTTTCTTCAGAACTATAGCTTGTGTTTACCGCTTTTCTTTTCAGTTACCTTTGAGCTTTTGCTCTTGGTCTAGAATTGCGAGAAAGTCTTCTCTAGGGATCGAGAAGCCTAGAAGTACCTCTTACGGGAAACTAGTTTATGTTTACTAGTTTTCTTTGTATTGTACTTGTGTTATGTTCTATCACGTCTATCAAACCTTGCGATCTTGTTTATTCTATGGTCGCTCTCTTCTGCAATAAGGCCACTCAAGATCGTTGTGATTAGAACATACTCTTTATATATTAACCTGGATTTGTCAGCAAGCCGCTTTCGGTTTGTATGCCTAAACTATAGATATTGAGTGGAATCAAGATTGTTGTTATTGGATTTATTTTTTGCAGGTACACTGTTCTTCACGATCATATCATATTTTACTTGCTCCAGCTGATTGCTTGATTCCAACTGGGACGACAAGGTTGCTCTTTCGGGAGTTTTGGTTTTGAAACCTTGATCGATATCTCGAGGGGTTTATTACCAAGTAAACTTGAATATCCTCGCTCTTGGTGTAAAAAAACTTCGATGAAATATATATTAGATACCAAGGATATCATCTAGCGATTTGACCTGCCGATATTTGTTGTTGTCCATAAGGTTGTAATCGTCCGATTGGAGGTCGGGTAGCGATAGTCTTCGCGACGGGCTGTGAGGCAACTCTTGCGTAAGACAGTAAAGGACGTCTGTTTGCGTAGGGGAGTACATGTGCGTGACTACCTTGTTGTGGTTGGAGGCGTAGGAATACTGAGGGGAAATCTTTGTGATTAATAGTCGTATTAGGATCATATTGTCTGCACCAGCTAGTTCGAAGTCTTAGAGTAGGTTTGTTGGCGGCTTAATTCTTAAGAGAATTCAAATTGGACTAGGTCTCGGTTTTTTTTAACGAGTTTGTAGTTTCCTCGTTAACAAAAATCTTGTGTGGTTTTGATTTTTGTAATGTTCTTCTATTTACTGCAAGCAATATTTTACACATATATTCTTTGTTCCGTAAAAGAAGAGATTTGGTGGTGTACTCGGTACCCTCGTCTTTTCACTAAGCTTCCCCAACCCTAGTTTATATAAAAAAAAATAAAAAGAAATAAAAAGAAATCTAAATTTTCTTTTTTCAACAACTATAGTTCAAAAAGTTCTATGGCGGATCAATTTTTTACGCAAGCGAAACTTGATGAAACCTTTACTAAACTCGAAACAAGCATCAAAACTCTTTCAGAGACTTTTGAGAAGAAATTTTCATTGATCATGAAACATATGAGTATAAAAGATGGAGACATTCCTGAAGATGAAGAAAAGAAAGGAGATGAAGAAAAGAAAGAAGATGAAACAAAGAACAAAAAGCATTCTTTCTTTTATAGCACTGACATTCCAGAGGATATTCGACGTCATCTGAAACTGAACAATCAGTTAGGAAGTTTTCATGACAATCCTAGAAAGAAACTGACGATTGTTAACCTTGACAGTGATGAGGAAGATAAGTTAGAAAAATTCCAAGAGGAGAAAGGGACAGAAGAAAGAAGATTGAATTCTGGACAGAATCCTTTCGGAACCCTACCAGAATACAAGTTGAAAGCCGACATCCCCAACTTTCATGGTGGTTTACAAATTGAAAAACTGTTAGATTGGTTCTATGAAGTAGAGTCGCTTTTCCAGTTCATGGAGATACATGATTGTTATAAAGTAAAGCTTGTTGCTTATAAACTCAAAGGAGGAGCAGCAGCTTGGTGGGAGAAACTCTGTGAAGATCGTAGAAAGAAATAAAAACCTCATATACGTAATTGGATAAGAATAAAGGAGTTAATTAAAGATAATTTTTTACCTAGAGATTATAATCAACAACTATTCATCAAACTTCAGAATTGTCGACAAGGAGCTAGACTAGCTGAAATATATACTGCTGAATGCTACACTCTTGTTGCACGTAATCAATTGAGTGAGTCTGAAGAGAAATTGGTTGCACGTTACATTGATGGTTTGAATAGACTTATCCAACAAGGGATGACTCAATCTGTCTACACTATGGCTGAAGCTGTTCAACAGGCTATGAAGGTAGAAAGTCGTGTGTTTCGTGGTTCAAATTCTGCATTTCCACGACAAACTCGTTTCCAGAACAATAATAAGAGTGCATATCCAGGAAAGCTGAATTATTTTAATACTGCAATCCCAGATGTTTTGTATGGCGCCCAAATCCATCAAGAAGAAGGTTATAATCGACAAAAACCGGTAACCAATTTTTCTTACAACCAAACACAGCTTCCAGTTGAAAGTGCACCTGTGATTAATGTACCACCAAAGCCAACTTCCAATTCTCGCTCCATTGAGTATAAACAACAATTTCCACCATTATTCAAACCTCAGAATGTTTATTCCAAGTTTCGAGGAGATAAGTGCAACAAGTGTGGCCAAACTGGTCACATCTCAAAAGATTGCCGTAAATTCCATGGATATATTGGTGAAGCTCAAGCTCAAGAGGAAACACATGATGAGGAAGAGTCAAACAATGATGATCAGAATTATGAGCACATGTACGAATCTTATGACACAGATTTTCTTGGCATGATTCGGCCTATGCTGCTTACTGAACCATGTATTTCACAGAGACATAGTATATTCAGGTCACGATGCACTATTGGAGGAGAGTGTTGTGGCATGATCATTGATAGTGTAAGTAAAGAGAATTACGTAGCTGCCAATATAGTCGAGAAGTTAGGTCTACCAGTTACATTCCATCCAAACCCGTATTCTCTGGGGAAATTTGACATCGTCTACTTTGATGACATTCTTATTTATAGCAGCAATGAAGAGGAACATCTTGAACATTTATCTTAGGTGTTTAAGGTGTTACAAGAGAATGTATCCTATGTGAAGTTAAAAAAGTGCACATTCCTTACCAACAAAGTTACATTATCAATCAATACACATTCTTTATTCGGCACAAGAGTGGAAAACTAAATCAAGTTGTTGATGCTTTGAGTAGACGAGCTCATTTACAAGTCACTCTTAGACATGAAAGTATAGCCTTTGATTTCTTGAAGGATATATACACTGATGATCCAGATTTTCAGTCACTATGGGAGAAGTGTGGTTCTTCTACAGGCAGTGTGGATGGCTATCTAATTCAAGATGGTTTCTTTTCAAAGGGAATCAGTTATGCATACCACATTGTTCCTTACACCTTCATTTAATTCAAGAACTGCATGGCAGTGGACTTGGAGGACATTTTGGACGTGATAAAACCATAGCTATGGTTGAGGAACGTTACTTTTGGCTTTCATGAAAACGAGATGTTCAGAAATACGTTCAAAAGTGCATGATACACTCCTCTACCAGTTCCCGATGCTCGTTGGGTTGATATCACTATGGATTTTGTGCTTGGTTTACCACGTACTTCAAAGGGGAATGACTCTGTTATGGTTGTGGTAGATCGTTATTCTAAGGTGGCTCACTTCATAGCTTGTAAGAAGACAAAAAAATGCTACAAATGTTGCTTATCTATTTTTCAAAGAAGTGGTACGTTTACATGGAGTTCCTAAGTCCATCACTTCTGATCGAGATACTAAATTTTTGAGCTACTTTTGGAAATCATTATGGATGTGTTTGGGAACTAAGCTGCAATACAGCACAACTGCTCATCCTCAAACTGACGGCCAAACTGAAGCAGTCAACCGTTCTCTTGGGAATTCGATTAGAGCCAAGCTTATAGAAGGCAAGGAAAAACAATGGGACAACCTTCTTCCACGCATGGAGTTTACTTTTAATACTTCAGTCAATAGGTCTACAGGTAAGACACCTTTTGAGATAGTGTATTCTAAAGTTCCTAATCACATTTTGGACTTGGTAGTTGTAGATGGTGAAAAATTGAAGAGGGACAAGAATGTAAAACTACTCTTCAGTTATGCCTTGGCAAAAGGCAATTGCCTACTCAGGCACATCTCTATATCTCAGAATACAACCTGTTCTGCAAGCTGAATATACTCTCTATGAGTTCTCTCTTATAACTCCCGGTGGAGAGAATAATATGATAGTGCAACGCTAAATAACCCCACCAGTTCATAAACCCATCAATTTACTTCATGTCGGCAACGCCTCGAATTCCTCGACATCAGAACTAAATTGCTCACTGATATATGTTGGAGAGTTAACAGAGACGCATCCTCATGGATTTCATCTAAAAATACGACTCGATACCTGAGTCTCAATGAAGCATCGCGGCTCTAGGCCTGTCCAGAGCTCTCTGGGAAGCATACAACAGCCTATACACACTTAGGCATGCCACAATCTAAACACATAATGGCCTAATATACCATGGAAAACATGCCATGACCTAAAATATGCCATAGCCAAAGATGACATGGCCTAGAATTTAATGGCCTAATATGCCACAACCAAGTACGCCACAAGGTATGGCATAGGCCAAAATGGCCGTAGCGCCACAATCATGGGGCCACAAAAACTGCCTTGGCCATAAGGCCAATGGCCACGACGCCATAATCATGGCGACACACAAGAAAACTTCCTTGGCCATAAGGCCAAGGCCACGGCCAATGGCCACGGCGCCATAACTATGGCGCCATACGGCAAAGCTGCCTTTGCCATATGGCCAAGGCCACGGCGCCATAACCATGGCGCCATACAGGAAAGCGGCCTTGGCCATAAGGCCAAGGCCACGACCAATGACCCCGGTGCCATAATCATGGCGCCACAAGGATTGGTTGGCCAAACACGGCCACAGCCATGGCCCAAGAGCTATGGCGCAATAAGCATGGCGCCACAAGGTTGGCCTAGCCAAACATAGGCCACAACCACACACTACATGGTCACTCAAACATTTGTGCCACACTCATGGCCACACAACATTGATATGGCCTAACATAGTTCAGTGCAAGGACTGCAATTCTACACGAGATGTCAAAACATCACACGGGGGGATAACTTTAGGGGTATTGGTCTGGCGGTCTACGATAGTTAGAAAGAAACTGATAGAGATGATGGACAATTACGAGAAAGTGGTGCTGAGTGGACACGTTCTACACGACTCAAGCAGTTACAGAGCACAACCCATCCACTTCTCCACTCTTCCACGGCTTCCACCTTCTCTGTCGAGAGATCAGGGTGAGTTCAACACTGTAAATAGAGGCTTCCTCTATCTTCCAAAGCAGAACATTCAGAATACTTGAATACACCAGAACCACATATACCTGAGTATTCAACACACTTCTAGCCTTGGAGATTTCCAGTCACCCTCACGACGGAGATCTTGAACTCTCACACCAGAAACACACATCCTCAACCTGATCTCAAGTTTCTTTCACTGTTTCCCTCCCTAGATCAACCTCTATCCTCTCTGTGACCGAAGCAAGACTTGAACGGCCATTGACTTGGTTTAGGCTTGTCTTGTTCGATTTTAATCTCGAGCACTACGAAAGTACCAGAGACGGTACAGTATTTTTCAGGCAAAAATATTGGCGACCACAGTGGGAGATCAATCTCTGGGTCCCAGAAAACTTTCTCAAAAATTGTTGAACTCAGGTCAGGATCAGATACCAAAAATCTCAACTCTTCAACTGACGGTGCCGCAACTTCCAGTGCAACACCTACCAATCCGCCCCCGTCCAGTGTTACACTCAACGCTCCAGTTACTCAAGATGCTTCCCCTACAACACCTGCGTTCCAGCGACTCCCGTCACCCCGGTAACTCCCGCTGCTCCAGCCAACGCCTCCAGCAATAACCCTACCCCCACAATCAGGATTAACGCTACCGCTGAAAAGGGAAAAGGAGTACCAAAGGCATTAACCATGGATGAGTTGGCCAAGCGCCAAGACGATCTTGCAGAAAGTCAAATAAGATGTTTGACACTCAACTAGGAATCCTAGCTTGTCTCAAAACTCTGACCGCAAAACTGTCGAGTTCACCGGTCAAAGAAACCCCTGAGGCTGCTGCTGCTGGCGCCCACTATGCCGTCATCCACATCCGAGATGATGAAACGTCTCCTGTTCAAGAGGAATCTCACCAAAGGGGAGGACAACAACCCCACTACGTCACGGCGGACGATTTGGATAGGCTACTACGGAACCGGGAAAGAGAGATGGCGCTACTTGTCCACCAACACCGACCGCCATATCCATACGAAGTGCAAAATGTCGCTCTCCCCAAAGGATATGTTTCTCCTATGTTCTCCTTGTATGATGGAACCGGAAACGCTCGTGAGCATGTCTCACAATTTTTGGAGTCATTAGGAGAACACGAGTACAATCATGTATTGAGGCTCAAGGAATTTTCAAAGTCCCTCACTGGGAGAGCCTACACCTGGTACAATAACCTCGCCCCAAGTAGCATTGGTACATGGAGTGAGATGGTGAACACGTTCTACCGCAAATACTTTTTCGTGTCTGAACATGTAACACTATCAGACCTAGGCAGGATATTCCAGAGACCTAGCGAGCACCCGAATGACTACGTGGAGATATTCAGAATACAAGCTCTCGACTGCCACGACCCGAATGTCACAGAACTACAACTAGTGGAGCTCTGCATCAACGGAATGATCCCAGTCTACCGATACCTCTTGGAAAATTTCGCTTCCAGACCTTCTCTGAACTCCATGAAGTTGCAAATAGGTCCGCCACCACTGCACCTGCACTACTTGAAAGTGCTAAGCCCTTGAGGAAAGAAGAAGCTCGTAGCACTTGTGTCGACATGAGACTGATCAACAAGCAGTGTAATAGCAGTCTACCATCGATGAGCGATGTCAGCGAAGGAGGCAAGAGAAAAAGCCCTGCCACGGAAGTGACGCACCAAAACGTACGAACTCAGCTCCAGGGACCCCGAATAAGAACGCGAACCAAGGCGGGCCACAACAACCGAAGATGCAAAGGCAAAAGACCAGACCAGAAATACCAGACTACCCGTTCCCCATGGAGGAAGAACTAGAGCTGTTAGACACTTGGATCCAAGACGGAGCAATCGAACTTCCTCCAGTACGACAACCTCCAACGGCTGAAGAGGTATCAAGTCCAAGGTATTTTCGTTACCACCGAGTCACTACCCACTCCACCAGAGATTGCTTTAGCCTCAAACTAATCTTCCAAACCAAAGTGGAATCTGGAGAACTACATCTGGGAAACGAAGGTGTGTACCAAGACCCTCTACCAGTCCGAGCATTCACCCTTCCTGAGGAGCCAGTAAACAAGAGAGTGGAAGGGATAATGTATCAACTATGTGAGACTCTCTGTCTCTCAAAACCACAGCGAAAAGACATGTTCACGGCTTTGAACATGATAGTATCAGGAAGACGCCTACCCTTCAAGGAAGCTGATGAACAATCAACACCCAAGCAGGAGAGACCAACAGAGGGACAAGGCTGGGAACTGCTCACGACCACACGTATCTCTCATGTCGAGTTTCCAGAAACCATAATCGATCCTGGATACTCAGTGAATGTTGTCTCAGTTAAGACCCTTAGAGCAGCCCACATCGCTCGTCACGAAGCCACACGTGCTCCTGCAATTATTAAGGATCTGAACGGACTCGAGGTACGCACCTATGGGCACATCACCTTACAAGTGGAAATCGCTACGATCCAGACAATTGCGGATTTCCATATTGTCAAAGAGAACATGGGGAGCGACATGGTGCTAGGACGTCCCTGGTTGTGCAACAACCGAGAAGTGCTTCACGATCGACTGTCAAACCCCAAATCTTCGTAAGGGGAGCCACACAAGGAGAAAACGCTACCAAGGCAATGGTGATATCAACGAATGAAGTCGGGAAAGCAAACGGACGATCTCTCAGCTATGAGAAAGGTACTTCACCCTTCCCCTCTTTGAATGATAGTCCATACTCCCCAAGCTACTGGGGACTTGCTACAGGAAGAAATGAAGAGGCTGAGAAGACCCCAGTAGACGTGGCCACAGCTATTAGGATCTTTATCAAAGCCCTTCAGGATTCTGGAATCGTCCGTTGTAAGCTATGCAGCGTTACCCCTGGAGGAAAAGCATAACCGGTACCATATGTTATATCGCACGAAGTCTTGGAAGACTTCCCAGACTTCGAAGAGTATGTGAAGTTAGCAAACCTAAAGCAAGAAGCAGGGGATAGCGCGGTCATGGAGAGGTTTCGCAAGGAAGCAAAGGCAATCCTACCTAGCGATGGTCCACTCGACACCACGTTAGCTCTGGGGATGCTCCCAACCTAGTAATTCTCCGTTAAGCACAACCTTAAGGTAACCAACACAAGAATTCCTGTTTTGTTGTATTTACATTCCTCCAAAGCAGGGCATCACAGCGTGCAGTAGATAGGATTTCCATTTCAGCAGACTAATTAAGAAAAGTCTTTCATTTCAAAAAAAAAAAAATCTCCCTCAGAAAACACCATCTTATTCAGTCAATAGAAAATACCCACAACCCATCTAGCGTCTAAAAAAAAAAAAAGAAACCTACTACTCAAGAAATCAGTCAAAACACAACTAGATCCACCCTTGCAGGACGACTTTAGTTGCTCCAGCTCCTCCTCCTCTCTTTGTAACTCAACCTTCAGCTCCGCTACCCTCCTCTCTTTCTCTCGAAGAACCTCCTGAGACCCCTGAGCCCTGGCCTTCTCAAACCTGTGATGCAGCCAAGCCACATTAAAGCCTTTGGATTCAGCCATAGCTATGAAGCCTTCCCAATCTTGAACATCAGACGGATCAGCAGAATCAACAGACTGAGCCATCATCTGTGTCACCCTCGACAACCGAATGCCAACTATCGACTCATAAAGTATCCGGTCTCCCAATCATGAGCAATATGGCCGAATTCCTCCAAATACGGTCATATAGTGTTTGGTACTCATTCGACACCGGAAAGTTACCCACCAAAGCGTAGCCAGATCGAACTCGGTGAACAGAGGAAGGAAAGACAACTCCAACATTAGGATAGGAAGGCTCCAGACTCACACCACCGCCTGATGCTTGCTCAATCAAAGGAATAGTTACTTCCACATCATTGGGGACGACCTCATCGATAGCCTCAGGAACAATAGCGCCTACTTCCACATTCGGGTTTCCTTCACTCTCTAGCGCTTCGAAATTCTCCGCGATAGCAACACCAGCGTGATCCTCATACTCCTTCTCCTGTGGACACAAGACCAAGGATTGTTAGTTGGCCGCTTACTAGCAGTACGAAGACATGTCCCAAAGGGAGGGGCTGTCAGCAAAGTCAACGAGAAAAAGTAAGACCCACCTGAACAAGTTCACGATCAGTGGCCTCACTGGGAGAAGAAGTATGGATACCAGCACCAATCGACTCATCCACCTCAACCTCAACGACCACGTCGGTAACAGCTGGGGACTCCACGACCTTGTCCTGCTCCTTCGACACAGAGTCCTGCAAAATATGCAGAAAGTTCAAGCATCAAAAAAAAAAAAAAACAGTTATGTAGGGCGAGGAACTTCACCGAAACGCGAACAACTCACCTTAGATGTAAAGGGACATGATTCTATCATGGGGAAAGGATCAATAACACGACCCTCAGGTAACTCCATCCTGTTACTCTTAGCCCTTTTATTAGGTTGGACGACTGGAGGAGGTTCCATCTATTACCAAGAAAGAGACTCCCGGTTAATGAAGGAAAAACAAACAAGGATATATTTATGTATATAAATGTTGGAAAGCTAGTTTACCTGGGGTGTCACGGTGAAAGTAGGCCTGTCTGTTGTGTTCACCTTCTTCACGAAGTTACCCAGAACCAACAAAGTATAATCCCAGAATTTGTTGAATTCAGGAGTGAATCTCATCCGTCTGCCAGCAACCAAGAAGGTGACCTTCCTCCCAGGATCCAGGGTAGGATCCAAGTATTCACGCAAGTCATCCTCAGAAGGAGGACGAGAACGATCCAAAGGGACATCTTGATCGAACCCCATGAACCTGGATACTCTATCGATGTTGTATGCCTGCCTCACCAACTTGCCCTGATAAAAACCAAGGATAAAACCTGAGACGCTGCTACACATGAACACCTGCTGTCCTTCGTCATCAATATAGTCACACCTCGACACCCAGAACGCAAAGCAGCTTCCTCAGTATCCGCAGCAATCTGGAGTTGAAAGACTCTATCATCGGGAACATAACATCATGGACGAAAACAAACGCTCTCCTCTTTGTCCAAAAGATCTAATAACTTCACCGAGTCCTTGGGCTTCTGCTCACTCCACCACATGATCCTGGCGTATTCTAACGAGTCTGAAGAAAGGCCACCCAGTGGAGCGTAGTCCACATAATGTTCCCACAGAAAAGCTTGGAGGAAAGGAAGGTTGATAAATGATGAAATGCGACCCGTGAAAGAGCTGGACATGTTCCTGGCTAAAACACTCAGATGAGCATGCTGGGACCCGAGGAACAAACTACCAATCGGCAGACACACACCCTGAGATAGCAGGACAACATACGGGACGACAGCAGGCTTCAACGTCCCAACAGGATCATCCTCAAATATATCCTGCGACAACCAGAGTGTGAGGAATGTTGCTATAAGCTTGGTGTTCCTGAGGGCATCACTCCTACCTCCATACGAACACCAGTGATAAAATCCACCTAACATAATTATCATCAGCAGAGGCACTAGGTAAATGAAGATCTTTAATTTTGTGTTCAATTCATCAACTATGGCATCACGAGGACGTCCTGGATGGTTGCTTGAAAGCTTCCCCGGTATTGGAAGGTGATACAGAGCTGATACCGCCTCCAAAGAAATGGTGAGCTCTCCAAATCCCATGGCAGCAGTATTTGTAGACTCACACCAGCGGGAAGCAAAGGCGACAACACCGTCAATGTTGATACTAATTTTCCCATATCATACTTACATAAGGTTTTAAGATTAATGACAGTTAATACTAAGTACTAACTAGGATTCTCGCTCATGCTCGTATCCAATGAATGAAACAACGATCTTATGAACTCATCAGAAACTCCAAGACAGAAGATAATGCTAGAAACGAACTAAACGAGTTGGATCCACAACAAAGTGCTTCATTTCCTTATAATCAAATCACATCGATAAAACATATCCATAACATCACGATAAAGTTCTTTTTGGTTCTATCTATCTCGATTCAATACGGTATAGAGGTTACACCAAGAATTCTGATCTCCTGATCCCAGAAGATTTCTTAGCTATAGTATCTCCCCTTGTAATTTCGTCGACCTCTTCCTCAATGGTCAGAAGGAGTATTTATAGCGAGTATAATAAGAGGTAACTCTTCTTTGCTGCCCCTCGTCTCTTCCGTTGTTTGATGGTCTTTGTTGACAGCTGGTTTCTGCACACCGTTCATATCCTTCAATCCTGTGTTGACACCTCTTAGTTGATATATATCTTTGTTATGCGGATCCCTTGATGTCCTCGATGTCCTAATTCTTATCCGTTAAGTTGCTTAATACCGCTGTCTGATCCAGTCGTGTATTGACGCGTGCTCCTAGCCTTTTGTAAACCTATAAAGTGCTGATGTGACTGCTTGGAACGTGCTTTGAGTCGGTGGTGCCTTACTTCGTTCTTTCGATTGGTGTGGTAGCATACTTCAGGGTGATTTCATACTTCATTTCGCCTTGTCCATCAGGCCTTCTTGCTTCTGGTCAAGGTTTGTAGGACCAGCGATATTTATGTATTAACAGTTTGCCCCTTTTCTTGAGGTTTATTTTTAAATAACCCTTCAAGAAAACCTGTCTCATGGTTTCTTCTATCCTTCTCTCAGTTGGGAGTGTATGCCTTCTTCGTATTTCGAATCTTGCTCTTCTAGGCGCCGTAGTGTTATAAGATGTACGTCCGTCGTCTTCTTATTGTCGTTTGTTCCGGCAGGTGCGTTCTAATTTGTTTTTCTTGATGAATACATCTGTCTTCTTCGTGTCGGTAGGTGTGTCTACCGTCTTCGTATCAGTAGGTGTGTCTACCGTCTTCGTATCCGTAAGTGTATCTACTGCCTTCGTATCGGTAGGTGTGTCTACCGTCTTCGTATCAGTAGGTGTGTCTACTGCCTTTGTATCAGTAGGTGTGTCTACTGCCTTCGTATTGGTAGGTTTGTCTACCGTCTTCGTATCAGTAGGTGTGTCTACTGCCTTCATATCGGTAGGTGTGTCTACCGTCTTCGTATCAGTATGGTAACATTGTTGATCATTAGATCTTCTCCTTAGTGTCTATAATTCCAGGCATTTCAACCTTCTTGGGTTAAGCATTATCTTTCAACCATCCTTGGCCAGGGGATGATTTAGGACATTAACCCGGGAAAGATTTTCCCGCTAGAGGTGACGTTTGAGTATCTCTATCATTGGGATTCTTACGTTTCGCCTCATACATATTAATGAGGATCCTAGATATGACCTGTGATCAGCAGGTATGCTCCTGTCATGGCAATTGTTCTGTTGCGTTTGGGCTGCTGGCAATTGTTCTGTTGCGCTTACATCGTTGTTGCTTTTTTGAAATAATTTTTCCAATCCTGCTTTTGTTCATTCTCCGGTTATCGTAGTATCCTCCGTTGGGAAACGTAAGGCCTCTGGGTTTCCATTGCCGAAGTTGATCACCTTTCCTTGTTGAGAGGGTTTTCGTTGCCTATGTGCCTTCTTGGTTGCTAAGTAGTAGCTTATTAATTTCTTTTGTGTCGCTCGAGTTCTTGCTCCTTCGACGTCCGTCATTGTAGTGATATTTTTGTATGTACCAAGTTTGCCTCTGGTGTCCTTCGGTGTTGTTGTTGTAGTGTTTGCCCCTCCTTGCTTTTTGGGAACTACCTGCTAGAGTTACCGGGAGGCAAGGATCCTCCCTGTAGAGTAGAATCCCGTGCTGATGTAGGCGTCGCCATCCGTGTGCTCGTTGTGGTAAGTTAATGCAGTCCTTCGGGTATCATATTTTGGATACGTAGGCTTCCTCGTAGTTGATTTGTGTTTCTTTCGGAATATATCCTCGGCCACGCCCGGTGTACTGGTAGATTTGTTGCCCCTTGTCTGGTTGTGGTTGCCGAAGTATCGTTTTCACTTCTTATCCTTGTCGTGATCTTCATTTCTCGACTGTGCTCTGATTTCCTATGGTTGAATCATGGTTTTATCATTGGTGGTGTTGGGCTATCTGAGCTGTATCTTTGTCTCTAATAGTGTTTTATCCCTTGGCATTTTTTACGTCTTCGTTGGTTCTTCGTTTCTTGGTTGTAGCTGCGTCTTCGTCGGTGCATCATCCCTTGGTTGGAGCTGCGTATTCGGTATTGCTTCGTTCCTTGGTTGTAGCCGTGTCTTCGCCGGTGCTTCATCCCTTGGTTGTTCTCCTTTTTCACAATTGTGACGGGGTATTGCGATTTTGTTTGATAAGGATTACGAGTTAACTGGTCGGTTAATCATTAAATTCTGATTATGTGGTATGTGGTGGTAGTGGGCGGTTATTGTTCTAAATGAAATAGTAATGGTGAAAATCTGAAAGGTTTGTAACTGCTTTATCGGGTAATGGGAGATGTTTTTAAGTGGTGCGAGAATCAAGTAAACCCTAATGTGGTCTTTTTATTTCCTAAACTGTAACGTCAGCAATATTTAAAGCAGGTGGTTGGATGGCGACATGAGTTTTTCTATAAAAGACTAGTCTTCACCGATCGTCTCCTAGTGTTTTCCGAGTAGTTTATAAAGAAAAGAGAGAAAAAATTTGTAGAGAAATGGCAGACAGAGGAAAGGCGCCCATGAATTATGAAGAAACTAGTAGGAGGGAACAGATTTGAATGATAATGGATAGGGAGGCAAATCTTGAAGGTGGTGGTTCTTCTAAGAAGGAAAGTAATCCTGAGAAAGTGATTCGTCTCTTCGATCATCTCCTAAAAAGTGATGAAAGAAGAACAGAACGGAGAATGAGGGAAGATGGTGGTTCTCCGTATGATTGTCGCATGGTTGTGATAAGATCATTTCTTCGTCGTCATAGTGAGGAAATTTTGATGATGATGGGGGAGGATCTTGTTTTTTCTGATGATGAAATACCTGTGAAGGTTGAAGTAAAAGAAGAGTTCAACGATGCTGAACAGACTGCTGCCAACTTTGCTCCCGTTCTGCCGGTTGAAGATCCTGTGGTAGCTGCTGCTGACTTTGCCCTGGATGTTCCTGCTAATGCTCTGGTGATTGATTTGGAGTTGCTTGATGGGCTTGACGAGGACCGTGGTACTGTGGCTGCCCGACTTCGTGGCAGACGTAGGAATAGGGGAAACTGTTTTTTTTCTTTTTTTAACTTGGTTATACTTGGTTTCCTTCTTTGGTCGCTTTTGTTTTTTGTCGTATTCTTCAATATTTCAAATGTTACTTCGGTCCCCCCGTATCTCCATTTTTTCATATATTATGGGAAACTTAGTTGCTGATGAAATGCTGAGATCTCCTCCCAACTCCTGAATCCATTTTTTCCCCAGTACTGCATGATATGGTGATGCTGTTTTGATAATGCAAAATTTTGTGAAGGTTGTCACTGGACATATGTCCACTTGCAATATGATTTTACCCTTAGGTGGTATGATTGTTCCACACGAATCGTGGATGATCGTTGTTGGGTAGTCTACCTGTTCGTCTCGAAGCCCCATCTGTAGGAACCGCTTGTAGAATAGAATATTATAGGTGATTCCTTCGTTGATTAACACCTTCGTGGTATTCATCCCGTGAATAGGCAAGGTGACTACCAAGGGCCCGTTGTTCACCCGTAGCTGCTGACTTTCCCTTGCATCCTCGCTTCTTGGTCTAGATAAGTATACTTCGCTTTTGCTGTTTTCTTGTGAGTCGTTGTCGTTTTGTTGTTGTTCTTCTGGCTTCGGAGTGGGTGAGGCGTACCGGCCGAATTCTCCTCGACCTATGTATCTTTCTATCGTATTCCGAAGGTGTTTGCAATTATCGATAGTGTGCCCCCGTGTTTGGTGATATTCACAGTAATCTTTGTGGTTGCTTGTTTCTTTCCTCTGTTTTCCCCTAGTGGCTGGGTAAGTAAAATCCTTCCCGCTTCCTTCCCTTCTCAGTATCTCCGAAGGTTGTAGGGTTAGATCTGAATATAGTATCTCCTGATATTTCCCCTCGCTTCTGCTATCTGATGGGGTCGTTCTCTGCCTGAGTCTTTTCTCTAATTGATGGTTTTCCGCGATGCGCTTCTTTGTTTTGGCCTGACATCCTCCGTTGCTTGTTGTCTGGAAAGTTTCCCTTCCGTGATCTCTTTCGTTGTTCTTCCTATGGATTATCCGCAGTTCTCCTTCCGGAGTGCTTGAGTTGGTCCTTAGTTCCATCGTCAGTAGAGTGGCTTGTTTCAGATCGTACTTGTAACATCGCGTTTCCATCTCCTCGGTTCGTCAGTCTTCCTTTTGAGCCTCCTTCGTGCTACTTCATGCGCTATCCTCATTATCTTCGTCCGTCTCTCCGCCTTCGTAGTTTAATATGCTCAGGATGCTTTCTTGGTTCTGTCGCCTCAATACCAGAGTTGACAGTTGACTTATGATCTTTTCACTGGCGTCGGTCATGCTTATTTCTTCGTATTCTCTTATCTGCTTCGGCCGCTCTTGGGTTACTTCGTTTGACGCATGTAGGTGAGCATATTCCGACTTTCTTTGATTCGTAGTTACTTCGTTCACGCCCTTTATCATCCTCAGCGCAGCTTTCCCTCTAAATGTAGTATGTTGCCACTCTGGTGTTTCCCGCGGTTGCCTTGTTGTCTTCGTGTTCCTAGGAAATCCTGTCTAGTCTCCTAAGTGTCGGCTCGTCGATCCCCTAGATTTTGTCATGCTTTATCGTCTTTTGGAGCTTACAGCGTTCTTCCCCACCTGGAGTATATAAAAGAGAAAATTGCTTTGTACCTTGGTACGCGCTTGTTATTAGAGATACATTTTTTGCGCCCTGAGAGCTAGTTAAATATGTCTTGGGGCCCAGTGTCGTTGTTAATCAGTAATTAAATTAATTTTTGAGAAAATTACAAAAAACTGACAGCTATACACAGACACCCTCTAACAGCCTACAAAGTGCCTATTAGCTTGTAGACTAGAAAATATACAATTAGCTCTACTATCTACCAAAACTGAAAAGAATATGCAATTAGCTCCCAGTTTTGCATACTTGGGTTAGCCAAACTAACCTATACATATGGCATGTGTAACATGCATCATAAAAAACTCCTAAACCCTAAGGAATAAGAAAAAATCATACATATTCAGAACACTCGGCTTGCTCATTCTTGGATTTTTCTTCTTGTTCGGCGTTCTTTAGTCTTGCCGTAGCCCTTGATCTTGGTCTTTTCTTCTTAACACCAGGATTTTCTTCAGTAGCTGGTGTGTCTGGTTTCTCTTCTACTTGTCTATTGACTATGAAGTATGGAGACTTAGAGTTTAGGTATCCCTGTTTAGCTCTTTCACTTCTTAGTCTCTTCTTTTCTTCAATCTTTCTATCCTCTTCCTCTTGCATAGCCTTCCAATTATCAAGTCTGTTCATAACAACTTCAAGACTAAGTGTTTTTACCTGAAAAACATATGTACCGTCTCTGGGTACATTTGTAGTGCTCGATATCAAAATCGAACAAGACGAGCCTAAACCAAGTCAATGGCCGTTCACGTCTTGCTTCGGTCACAGAGATGATGAGGTTGGTCTAGGGAGGGAAACAGTGGAAGAAACTTGAGATCAGATTGAGGATGTGTTTCTGGGTGTGAGAGTTCAAGATCTCCGTCGTGAGGGTGACTGGAGATCTCCAAGGCTAGAGGTGCATCGAGTTACTCAGGTGTTTTTGCTCTGAGGTTCTGGAAAAGATGTTCTGCCTTGGAAGATAGAGGGAGCCTCTATAGTGTTGAACTCACCCTTATCTCTCGATAGAAAAGGTGGGAATCGTGCAAGAGTGGAGGAGTGGAGAACATGAGTTGGTTTCTGTAACTGCTTGAGTTGTGTAGAATATGTCCACTCGCGCCATCTTCGTATAACTGCCCATCATCTCCATCAGTTTCTTCCTAACTGCCAAAGACCGCCAGACCAATACCCATAAAGTTATCCCACCGTGTGAAGTTTTGATATCTCGAGTGGTATGCAGATATTGCATGGTTGTATTGAGTTTGAGTAAGCTTGTGTGGCTATGACTCTGTGGCCAGCGTGAGTGTGGCGCTTTCAAGGACATGCACAGTGGATGTGCAGGAGTGGTCTCGGCCGTTGGCCAAGAACTCGTGGCGCCATGGATATGGCGCCATAGCATAGCACCTTGGCCTTTGGCCAAGGTTGAGTTTCATTAGTGGCCTTTGACCAAGGCTAGATTGTTGTGGAGCCATGATTCATGGCGCCACGGTCCAAGGGACTACGGTTTTGGCCTTTGGCCAAGGCCAGATTGTTGTGGCGCCATGGTTCATGGCGCCATGATCCAAGGGGCCACGGCCTTGGCCTTTGGCCAAGGCCAACTCGATTGTGGCGTACTTATGCACTTGTGTTATGGCGTATGCGTGCGTTTGCGCTATGGCGTATGTATGCGCTTGTACTACAGCGTGCTTCAAGTCATGGCGTGCTTATCCATGGTACATTAGACCATTCTGTGTTTAGAGTGTGGTCTGCTTAAGCCTGTTTAGGCTGTTGCATGCCTCTCAGAGAGCTCTGGACAGGCCTAGAGCTTCGGTACTTCTGAGGTTTTTATTGAGACTCAAATGTTGAGTCATATTTTGAGAGTAAATCCGTGAGGGTGTGTCTCTATCTTGACCGAGATTAGGCGAGGGCCTGAGGTCTTTAAATATCGAGGAGGAAACCCGAGAGGGTGCGTCTCTATCGATTCTCCACCATAGCACCGGTGAGCAATTTAGTTCTGATGTCGAGGAACTCGAAGCGATGTCGACATGAAGTAAATTGGTGGTTTTATGTGTTGGTGGGATGAATAGGCAATCACACTACGATATCATTATCTCCACTCGGAAGCTATAAGAGGGAACTCGTAGAGCTATAGAGATCTGTCTTAGTAGGCAATCGCTTCTTGGCAAGGTATAACATAAGGATATTTTAAGATTTTATCCCTTCTCCATTTTTCACCATCTACACTAGGGTACCCCTCCCCTGCATCAGATGCAGCTGGAGTTAGCTCCTGATATCCACATTGACGTGAACTTCTTGTTCTCCTCCCATTATTCTCAACAGGATCCTTAGCTACTGCCTTAGACACAAGAGCATGAATGGTTTCATCACTCACCCCAGGATCCTTAGCTACTGCCTTAGACACAGTGTCGCTGGTTTTGCCTATGTAGGGGTTCCCCAAGTTCACATATGGTCGTATGTCGTATGACCGTCGAATCCGCACATGGTGGGATTTACGCAACGGAGATTTGGCTTGGCCAAGATTTTTTGCTTGCTTCAAGCTTTGCTCTCCCAAGCGTTCTTCGGGTAAAGACCGCTAAGAAGATTCTGGTGTTCTTCGAATGTAGGCAGCGTTTTAGCTCCCTAGCTTCTCAGATCTGAGTCTTTTGTACCGTGAATCCTATTTCATTTTTCTAAAGAATAAAAAAGCGGAAGATAACGAGGATGAATACAATGCTCGTGAGGGAACACTAGAGTGGTTATAAAAGACCCTAAGTGGTGAAAATTCGTTTTAGCCTACCAAAAATTGAGATGGTTATCCGTTATTTTATACCTAATTTTCCAACATAAGCTCTTAGGTTTCACTCATCAGGAAAACGTAGGAGTAACTTGAAAATCTTTGTAAAAAATATAGAGTGAGGATAGGCAAAA
This sequence comes from Papaver nudicaule, assembly GCA_023529015.1. Classification (NCBI taxonomy): domain Eukaryota; kingdom Viridiplantae; phylum Streptophyta; class Magnoliopsida; order Ranunculales; family Papaveraceae; genus Papaver; species Papaver nudicaule. Next base: position 38,325 of record JAJJMA010177690.1, read on the forward strand.
TCAAAACAAGTGCTGAAAACTACGTTGCTGAAATTTCCCAAGGACACTGGTCCCTGTTTCTAGCGCCAAACTGTTGATACTAATTTTTCCATATCATACTTACATAAGGTTTTAAGATTAATGACGGTTAATACTAAGTACTAACTAGGATCCTCGCTCATGCTCGTATCCAATGAATGGAACAGACGATAATGCTAGAAACGAACTAAACGAGTTGGATCCACAACAAAATGCTTCATTTCCTTATAATCAAATCACATCGATAAACATATCCATAACATCACAATAAAGTTCTTTTTGGTTCTATCTAGCTCGATTCAATACAGTATGGAGGTTACACCAAGTATTTTGATCTCCTGATCCCAGAAGATTTCTTAGCTATAGTATCTCCCCTTGTAATTTCGTCGACCTCTTCCTCAATGGTCAGAAGGAGTATTTATAGCGAGTATAGGAGGTAACTCCTCTTTGATGCCCCTCGTCTCTTCCGTTGTTTGATGGTCTTTGTTGACAGTTGGTTTCTGCACACCGCTCATATCCTTCAATCCTGTGTTGACATCTCTTAGTTGATATACATCTTTGTTATGCGGATCCCTTGATGTCCTCGATGTCCTAATTCTTATCCGTTAAGTTGCTTAATACCGCTGTCTGATCCAGTCGTGTATTGACGCGTGCTCCTAGCCTTCTGTAAACCTATAAAGTGCTGATGTGACTGCTTGGAACGTGCTTTGAGTCGGTGGTGCCTTACTTCATTCTTTTGATTGTTGTGGTAGCATACTTCGGGGTGATTTCATACTTCGTTTCGCCTTGTCCATCGGGCCTTCTTACTTCTGGTTAAGGTTTGTAGGACCATCGATATTTATGAATTAGCAGTCAACGTCCACATGCACCTTCAATTTACCCGACGCTCTCACTGCATGCACGATCCCAACTTCCTCCAAGATAGCGTACACCTTCTTATCGTTTAACATGGAGTTCAACCAAGGAATCCACTGAGCTAAAGGAACTCTAGGAGCACCAAAGTCAATTGAAGAGGCTCCATACGTGCCTCGTTGTAAAGAAAACCTGATGATTTCGCCAGGAACAACAACTGACGAAGGAGACCTGGTCTTACTGTTATACTATAGAGCAAAACGAGCCTCTAGATCGACTCGACTCACAAGTGGGGTGGTTCTTCTACCAATCTCTCTATACGCATCGAAGAACTTGTCCTCAGCACTAGGCGTTCCAACAATGGGAGGTACGGGAATAACATCATCACCTCGCTTTCTCTGCAACACACAAACAATTTCAAGTAAGTTGCTACACATATTCATACACATTATAGTAACCACTCTCCCAGTTTATTAATAGTTGTGTATACACATTACTATGGCATATGTACAAAACAATATATATGAGACACTACGAAAGAACGGCCTTGGCCATAAGCCAAGGCCGTGATCAAAACAATAATAATATAAAAAAAAAAAAAGATGGCGCCATACCCATGGCGCCCCCAATTGGCCTTGGCCCTTTGGCCAAGGTCGTGGCCTGCCACAGATGTGGCGCCATTACTTTGCCTAGCCCTATATATATATATATATATATATATATATATATAATAACGATAAAAAAAACAATGAATATGGAAAACCCTAGGTTACCTTGTTGCTCCTCGTTGTTTCTCCACTCGATGACATGATGAACAAGGATTAACAAACACAATTAAAGAGAATGAATCAAAAAGAAAGAGAAAAATACTGCTATGGAAAAACCTTTTCTCTTTTCTCTTCTCTGTTGAAAATTTAACCTAGGCATGTGTATATATATACATAACTATTAAGAATCCTAATACCAGTAGAACTCCTAAAAGAGGAAGGAGAACACAAGGCCCAAGGCCTTTCTCAAAATCCCTCCAGCCCTAGGGCTGGCGTTAAAAAAAAAACACACACACACAGATTTCGAGGCGTGGCCGCCATGGCGCCACGACCTCTACCACACCCCAAAGCCCACAATGCCGCGGCCATGGCCCTTCGTTATCTCTTTCGCCTGTTCTTTAAAAAAAAAAAAAAAAAAAACTCTCTCTACGCACAAGCTTGCCATCTATTTTTTTTATTTTTTATTTTTTATTCAAGGTCATTAGCACTAAGATTTGATCTTTTGTAAATCCATGTTGGTGAAACCTAAGGCCATTGGAACTGCTCTCACCATCCAAATGCTTAGTATGAAACATTACTGTTCCACACTAATCAGGGGACTTAATGTAGATGGTGAAAAATGGAAGAGGGGCAAGAATGTAAAACTATTCTTCAGTTATGTCTTGCCAAAAGGCAATTGCCTACTCAGGCACATCTGTACAGCTCAGAATACAACCTGTTCTGCAAGCTGAATATACTCTCTATGAGTTCTCTCTTATAACTCCCGGTGGAGAGAATAATATCATAGTGCAGCGCTAAATAACCCCACCAGCTCATAAACCATCAATTTACTTCATGTCGACATCGCCTCGAATTCCTCGACATCAGAACTAAATTGCTCACTGGTATATGGTGGAGAGTTAACAGACATGCATCCTCATGGATTTCCTCTTAAAATACGACTCGATATCTGAGTCTCAATGAAAACCTCAGAAACATCGCGACTCTAGGCCTGTCCAGAGCTCTCTGAGAAGCATACAACAACCTAAACACACTTAGGCAGGCCACAATCTAAACACAGAATAGCCTACTATACCATGGATAAACATGCCATGACCTAAAATATGTCATGGCCTAGAAATTAATGGCCTAAGATGCCACAACCAAGTACGCCACGAAGTATGGCATATGCCAAAATGGCCGTGGCGCCACAATCATGGCGCCACAAGAAAACTGCCTTGGCCATAAGGCCAAGGCCATGGCCATGGCCAATGGCCACGGCGCCATGATCATGGCGCCACACAAGAAAACTGCCTTGCCATAAGGCCAAGGCAACGGACAATGGCCACGGCGCCATAACCATGGCGCCATACATAAAAGTTGACTTGGCCATAAGGCCAAGACCACGACGCCATAACCTTGGCGCCATACAGGAAAGATGCCTTGGCCAATGACCCCAGTGCCATAATCATGGCGCCACAAGGATTGGCCGACCAAACACGGGCACAACCATGGCCCAAGAGCTATGGCGCCATAAGCATGGCGCCACAAGGTTAGCCTAGCCAAACATAGGCCACGGCCACACACTACATGGTCACTCAAACATTTGTGCCACACTTATGGCCACACAACATTGCTATGGACTAACATAGTACAGTGCAAGGACTGCATTTCTACACGAGATATCAAAACATCACACGGGGGGATAACTTTAGGGGTATTTGTCTGGCGGTCTACGGCAGTTAGAAAGAAACTGATAGAGATGATGGACAGTTACGAGAAAGTGGTGATGAGTGGACACGTTCCACACGACTCAAGCAGTTACAGATCACAACTCATGTCCTCCACTCCTCCACTCTTCCACGGCTTCCACCTTCTCTGTCGAGAGATCAGGGTGAGTTCAACACTGTAAATAGAGGCTTCCTTTATCTTCCAAGGCAGAACATTCAGAATACTTGAATACACCAAAACCTCAGCACACATACCTGAATATTCAACACACTTCTAGCCTTGGAGATTTCCAGTCACCCTCACGACGGAGATCTTGAACTCTCACACCCAGAAACACACATCCTCAACCTGATCTCAAGTTTCTTTCACTGTTTCCCTCCCTAGATCAACCTCTATCCTCTATGTGACCGAAGCAAGACTTGAACGACTATTGACTTGGTTTAGGCTTGTCCTGTTCGATTTTGATCTCGAGCACTACGAAAGTACCCAGAGACGGTACAGTGTTTTTCAGGCAAAAACAGTAGTACTTTTAAAACTGCAGCCGTCAAGCTTACAAGCAGATAAATTGGTTGACAAAGCTTCACAAATACATCAAGAAGTGAAACAAAGCTTGAAGACTCAAACACCAAGTACAAGGAAGTTGCAGACAAGCATAAGAGACTGAAGACCTTCCAAGAAGGAGAATTACTGCTGATTCATCTACGAAAAGAACGTTTTCCTACCGGAACTTACAACAAGACGAAGATGAAAAGTATGGAACATTCAATATACTAAAGAAAATCAGTGATAATGCTTATTTCATTGATCTTCCACCAGATTGGAACATCTCCAATATCTTTAACGTGCAAGAGATTTTCACGTTTCATGGAGAAAATGAAGTTCTTTTTACTGGATAACTCAAGGGCGAGTTTCTTTCAAGAAGACTGATGTAGTACATTGCATTTCTTATTTATGCTTTCCTTATTCTATCTTGCTCTTTAACGAGTAGTTCTTGTTTTACAAGACTCTTAGCTTTCCTAGTTTAGGTTGATTTTCTTTTCTTTACCTTTAGTCGGTTATTGTAAGCCTATATAAAGGCCAGCTCTATTGCTTAGAGACACATCTTATTATTATTCAACTTTTATAAACACCTTGATTATTCAATCAATTATCATTAAGCTTCTTACGAAACTTAAGCCTCTCTTTGTATCTCTTGCAAATACAAGCTTCTTACGAAACTTGTTTGGTTTCACCCTTTCGTACTGCTTTACTTGCCCTTTCATGTAGCCATATATAGAATGACCATAGGCCACTAACACTGGTATGTATTTATAAAAAAGACTTAACATCTTCTAACGTCCTCAGAAAGACCATAGTTTCTTCGCGGTTGATGCCTGAAACCTCTCAACGCATTGTCGTTTGAGCTGAGCTCTGTATTATAATCTCGGGAAACTTGCAGTTAGAGTTCTATATGTCGTATTCGCGAGGTGAAGAGCGGTTGGACGGGGATTGTTCTTCGGTGGTTGCAGCTTCATTGGTGATCGTAGTGAGAGACCTTTCGGGTTGACTGCTCCTAGCATGTGTGGTGGCTTTCTTTTGGTTACTACAACTTCGATATTATGGAACTGAAAATGTTGTTTGGCATGTCGATGTCCTAAACTGATATTTGTGATAGCCTCCGTGAGAACGTGGATCGTACGTAACAGTCTGTTCGAATATGTTATTTATTTGGTGACCTGGCGGACTGGATCATCTAAACTGGGTAAGACAACGTCTATTTTTATTTCAATGACGCGTTCTGGCACAGTCTGAACCAGTGGATCGCTTTCATTAATGTCCACAAGGATCCATATTTTCTTAGATAACATCTACCGTTCGCGTTTACTTGTTTTTTCCATTGTAGCACGAATGATGGGTGGTGAAAATCTTCTTCGACGTGACATGTCTTGTTGATCTAATGTGCTTTGAGTGTGGTTCTGGGTTGCACGGACTCGGATACGGAGACGCGGACACGACACGACACGGACGCGGACACGAGCGAGGTCTCAAAATTGTAGGACGCGGACACGTTTATATATTGAGTAAATATATAATTTAACTATACTAATATATGAAATTAATCCTAGGAGAAGTAGTATAAAATGCTGAAATTATACAACATACACACAAAAGCGTGAATGGCTCAATGGTTAAGCTCCTTAGATGGGATTATGACCTTGAGAGTTCCAATCTCAAGGGAGAACATACTAAATTATCACTTCAAAGTAGAGAGTTTACCGAGTTGACTGAGTTGACCGCGTCGTATGCATGTCGTGTCCGCGTCCGTGTCCGACACGAGTCCGACGCGGACTCGGGCCCAAAATCGGCGCGTCTGTGCAACCCAGGTGTGGTTAGCTAGTTTACTGACCTATCCGAGGAAAAGAGCTAGACTTGTTTGTGCGTTTATAGTAACTGGTTGCTTGAAGTTTTAGTAACGTTACAATTGTGACTTTACATTTTGGACAAAGAATATCACCAATAGTAATTAGTGTCTCGACGAAGATCTTGTAATCAGCCTCTACCTAGTGATTTGAATAGATTTTCTACGAACCTTATTGGAAATGGGAAGATTAATTAAATGCCCTTAAAAACACACCCTTTATTAATAACCCTTCTCTATTTTTATAATTACCTCTCTCGGTTTTTTGAGTTTGTAACTTTACTATGATACCCTCACTATAAATTTACCCAATTAATACTCATGTATTCCGTTTCTTTTTAGCCTCCACTGTCAACACAACCTCCACAACCACAAACACAACGTCTGCCACCACAACCACCACCACTGTACCGCCGCCACCTCCGCCACCACCACCTCACCACAACCACCAAACCATTGCCACCACACATTGCCACTGCTACCACCAAACCATCTCTACCACCACCAAACCATCTCCACTTTACCGCACTACCAACACCTCCTACCACCACCACTACCTCCACTACCACCTCTGTACCGCCACCACCATCAAACCATATCCACCGGTAAAAGCTTAGTGTCAAGTTGGCAACTTACACAAAACGGATGTAAAGTTGGAAACTTGAAACAAAGTGCAGTGTAAAGTTGGCAACTTTACACAAAAAAATTGCTAGACAAGAGAATTCCTAGACTGTGATTTTGTGTAAAGTTGGCAACTTGAAACAAAGTGCAGTGTAAAATTGGCAACTTTACACAAAAAATTGCTAGACAGGAGAATTCCTAGATTGTGATTTTGTGTAAAGTTGGCAACTTGAAACAAAGTGCAGTGTAAAGTTGTCAACTTTACACAAAAAATTGCTAGACAGGAGAATCCTAGACTGTGATTTTGTGTAAAGTTGACAACTTGAAACAAAGTCCAGTGTAAAGTTGGCAACTTTACACCAAAATCTGGTGTTAAGTTGGCAAGTTGATATGAACGAGTGAACCCGGCGTGACTCGAACACGCATCCTCTGACGTAGAGTCAGTTGTGCTACAGTTGCACCACAGATTCATCAAGTGAGGAGCATTTCTATGATACATAAAGTCAACTATGTTTTAGAAACCATTTCATAAGACAACCATACGGATTATGAACAAAAATGAACCGAAAAAGGTAAATGAGTTAAGCAAAACAAATCATTCCACACATTCTGATCTCTTTCGTGGTTAGTGACAGCTAATGTTTGTGAAAACTTCATCCTGCACCACAAATGTATGAATATACTTTAAATCCATATAGTTTTCGTACTTCATTGGACCTGCCAGTTAGCCAAATTTTCCCGCATTGAACTGAGAATATGCGTAAGTTTTCTAGTTGAAAACAATCAAATATATCAATCGCACAAAATGCATTGGACCTGCCAATTAACCACATTTCCCCCCACAGACTTTCTTGAACTCTATAAGCCACAAAAGAAAGTAAAAAAATCTCAAGATGTATTTTCTACACATCTCTGAGAACGAGCAAAACTAAAGACCTAATGGAAAGCAAAGCAACGTATAATCACCGCAACAAGTGTTGCAGTGCAACATAATCACGAGGTTGGATGACGTTGCACTTTCCATGATAGTGCCACAAACTGCCAATTCACTATAAAACCAAAGGCCAAACACTATCATTGCTTTCTCCAACCTTCTTGAGTCGAATGATTTTGTGATAAACAGTTTCTATAAATTTGGCTTTCAATGACCTAGAAATGCAATTCCCTAAGAATGTCCCACAAGGAACTTACATACTATAAACCAATAAATAAGTAGATGTCATACATAAATAAATCAAGAAACCCAGTTTGCACAGATGAAACCAAAAACAAAAAGATGCAAATCAAAATAACAAAATTTTTACCAGCATACCAACAGCCGTTTCACTGTCGGCCCATCGGCATGAAGTATAGTATTTGCATCAGTGTAAAACTGATGAACTAAATCACATTGTTTTTGAAGAACCTGGTAATACTGTCCGACAAAATACGAACCCACCTGCAACACAAAACACACCAAGAAATTAGATTCAAACACAAGGGATATTCCCTTGAAACCTACTACAAACTAACATAATGTGATTGAACAACATTGATCTCGCTTTTATCATCAAATGCATCAAAATTATATTAAGATACCATCAAATTGCAAGTAAAGAAAAAGCCAAAATCAAACAGCAACAATCAAATCAAGATAAAATAGATTTAAATTTACCACAATCTAGTATGAACTCAAATGTTAGTTAAATATTGAAACTCATAGACAAAAAAAGAAGATAAATAAGTACTTACTCTGCTTGTTTGGTGGTGGTGGTGGTGCCGACGGAATCTTAGTACGACGACGTATTTGGTGGTGGTAAGTGATGATTTTACGGATGGTTTTAGAAGATGAACATGGTGATTCATAACACAGAAAGAGTGGGGAAAAAAAACCAGATCTGAGATTAATATTGATAACAGTGGTGGTGGTGGTGGCCGTCGTCGCTGTGGTTCTAAATTGCAGGATTACGGGAGTGATTACAACAGAAAGATTTTTCAGATCTGTAAGTTGATAATAATTAATTCAATTAGAAGTAGTGCTGATGATGGTGTGATGCCGGAGAACGATGGTGGTGGTAACTGTAAGAATTGTTGCGGTTATGAGGAGAAGACACAAAAAGAAAATTTGAGATCTGAAATTTGAGATAGTGAGTACCATACATCCATTCTCCTCCACCACCATCACCGCCACCTTCGACAGTTTTCTTCGTCTATCCACTTTCATCTCTGCGGATCTAGAAAATAGATAACCTAATTTTTCTTCTCAAACTCAATTCTTCTCCTTCTTCTGTATAAAATCAGTGACACCATTCACAAACAACATTGCCACAAAAAAAAAACAATCGTCAAGAATAAAATGGTATCGGAACAAAAACAGATTCAGAGAAACTGTTCTTCTCATAAATTTGTGCCGATGAGATTTAATGAATCGCCATGATAATGAGATCTGAGAAGTTGCAGCACCGATCAAGGTGGTGGTTGAAGTAGAAGTAGAAATGGTAGTGGTGGTTGAAGTAGAAGTAGAAATGGTGGTGGTGATGGCGGCGGCTGAAATTGGACTCCAGAGGGAGAAGACCGAAAATTTCAGATCTAAAATTGATAAGGAAACTATAAAACGTAGTATAGATAGACAGAAGGGCCTTTTCGGAATTATAGATAAACCTATGTTCTTCTAGAAGTTATTGGACTTATAATTTAACCTTACAAGGTTAGTTGTGAAGGCCCATCAAAAATGAGGGTAATTGTTCAATTTCCTCATAAAAAATATACAATTAATACTAATGATGGGCTACTCCACAAACTAATGTTACAACTGGGCCTTAAAAAATAAATTGGGTCTGTCCCCAAATGACTGCCTAAAGATTTGCAATTTTGATATGGCAACAAAAGGGCATATGCGATGGTGAGGTGAGTCCAGTGACGGACTAAATCACCGACAGACTCTAGTCCATAAGTTAATTTTAACATTTTTTTACGCCTAGGGCATGCCACCCTTATGAAGGGGCTCAGGCCTGTAGTTTATTTACAGTGTCCAAGATTTTAGGTACACTAGCATGAAAGAAGAAAATATATAAAACAAATTACTGGAGTGTCGAAACACACTACACCTGATTATCAAGGTACAAGCGGGAAAAAAGGGATCTTTAATAACCATCTCAATATCCAACAATGTTATACATCATTAGACCTACAATTGAAGGGCGAAAAAAAAACTCAAAGATAACAAATAAAGGAAGGGACCACAAACAACTTCATCTGATGAAGATAAAAAAACAGACATTTAAAACCATCGCATGAGGATTCAAGAAAATTGTGCACGTCCTCATTCTTCAGCCTTTGCTGGTGCAGATGTTGCATCTTTGATTTCATCTACTTTATCCACAGTAAGGTTATGACAGAGAAGATGCATTACAGAAGCACTTCTCTTATAGATTTCCTTTCCTAGAGTGTGAAGTTGATCAATCGCCTCACCAAATGCCTGTTATGCGACATCACAAGAATGATCAAGAGAGTTTATGATCTCATAATATATTAATGCTCAAAACCACAACTATCTACAATGTCAAATCCAAGAGAAATGTAAAACACAAGCTTTAGAAGCAAGTACAGATAATATCTTCAGAAATATAAGAAAACTCTATGCATTTTAAGAGTCCTCGCAAACATAGGAAATCCAATAATGTTTGCATTAGTTACAATAGATTTCCTCGCACTGAATCTACACATGATTTTGCATTTACATAGAAAAAAAAACCGGGGGAGTTTGGAGCATTTGGAGATTAATTCAGGTGCAGGTCTTAGTAAACCAGTGCAATTAGGTTATACTTATACTACAGTTATATGTATAGAATTTCAAGTAGTCCAAGCATTTCTGAAGAAGGATTCTCACTGTTCACCACAGTCACATAAACAATAATCGACAAAATTTGTACAACTATACGCCCATCATGAGAAAACAAGGTATCATCAGATAGTGAGAGAGATATATAATTTGTTATCTATCCTTACACTCTGTATAGAAGAATTAACAACAACAAAAAACTCAAAACAAAACAAATCAATCATCATCAGAGACAATATACATACTTTT
>JAJJMA010177692.1:4327-17613 GCA_023529015.1 Papaver nudicaule
GAAGGTTACGTTGTAAAAGGTAAAGAACACATGGTATGTAAGCTTAAAAAATCAATATATGGACTTAAACAAGCATCCCGTCAATGGTATTTGAGGTTTAATGATACCATTTCTAGTTTTGGATTTAAGGAAAACATCGTTGATAGATGTATATATCTTAAGACTAGTGGGAGTAAGTTCATATTTCTGGTTTTGTATGTTGACGACATACTTGCCAGCAATGATCTTGGTTTGTTACACGAAACCAAGAAGTACCTTTCTAACAATTTTGATATGAAAGACATGGGAGAGGCAAAATTTGCTAATTGTATCGAAATTTTTCGAGACCGGAAACAAGGATTATTAGGTTTGTCTCAGAAAAGTTACATCGAAAGAGTTCTTGAAAGGTTTGGCATGAGTAATTGTTCGTCATCTGTAGCACCTTTGCAAAAGGGTGATAAATTCAGTCTTATGCAATGTCCAAAGAATGATGTTGAACGCAAAGGAATGGAAAATATTCCTTATGCTTCTGCAGTAGGAAGTCTTATGTATGCGCAAACTTGCACTCGGCCAGATATTAGCTTCGCAGTGGGAATGCTTGGACGTTACCAAAGTAACCCAGGACTTTCTCATTGGCAAGCGGCAAAGAAAGTGATGCGGTATTTGCAAGGTACAAAGGATTACATGCTTACCTACAAAAGGACTGACAATTTGGAAGTAATTGGCTACTCGGACTCCGATTTCTTAGGTTGCTCTGACAGCATGAAATCAACTACTGGCTACATTTTTAAGCTAGCTGATGGAGCCGTATCTTGGAGAAGCATAAAACAAACTATATTGTCTTCTTGCACAATGGAGGCAGAGTTTGTGGCTTGTTATGAAGCTACTGTTCAAGGTTTATGGTTGCGCAATTTTATCTCAGATCTTGGAGTTGTCGACACTATTGCCAAGCCGCTGAGATTATATTGTGATAATAGCGCAGCAGTCTACTATTCCAAAAATGATAAGTATTCGTCTTCCACGGGAGCTAGACATTTGGAGCTTAAATATCTTATCGTTAAGGATGAAGTACAGAAACAATGAGTGTCGATAGAACATATAAATACAAAGCTCATGATTGTTGATCCTTTGACGAAGGGACTAGCACCCAAGGCATTTAAAGAGCATGTGACATCCATGGGTCTTGGTTGTCATAATTAGTAAGTTTGTTTATGAATGATTGGTTGAATGTTTCTATCAGACTTTTTTAGAGATCTCATACTACATGTTTCTGATACCCTGTTTTTACCTTTGTGTATGTACATTAATTATATCAGAATGAACGATAACAGGGTAGTCTTGACAAGACATTATGATTGAACCAACTTAGTTAAAGTATAATTGCATTTGCTTTACAGTTACCAATTTTTGATTGTATGAAGTAAGTTCTTGTTATGTGGTGCATGGAAGGAAATGTATCAATCTAAATATATAACCGCCATGACTCGCACAAGTAACTTACTGACTTACGATGTTATTGATGATAAGATAGTTGTGGTTGGAAATTTTATTAAAATGCGATCGCTTGAATTTTTGTTCTTAAGCCCTTGCTCGAGTCGTTTGAAAATATTTTTCGAAAAAAAAAAAAATAAATTCGCTTTGTTTTCTAGGTCATATGGGCCAAGTGGGAGAATGTAAGATTGTGGCCCTATATTGACCTGTTTTCAAAACTTGGGCTTAAACTTATGTCCAACCAATCAAGTCCACTAAAACTATCTTATAGGTATTATCCATTAAGTAGAATTCCATGCGATGGAGATGGTATATAAAGAGGCTTATAGAGATAAAATGGTTCATTGTTCTTCACCCTAGAAATTGCTATACACCTATTCCATCAATGGTTAGCTCACAGTAAGTCTTAGTGATATTGGGTTAGAAGACAAAAGCCAATCTCTCTTGATCGTGATCGCTCGAGGAAACATCATCGCCATGGACAAAGGTATATCACAATCTCTTGTTAGTTTCTTTTATATGTGATGAACATGATAATTCTAGGTCCTCAAATGTTTGTATGTGTGTTCATGTAAATTTTCCGCATTATCGTTTTGTATGCATGAACCACATGTAATAGACTTACACGTGATCCTTAAACGACTTTGACCACATGACTCTCAAGTTCGACACCAAACATTTGTAACGAACTAAAAATGAGTTCTTAGTTTCAAAACCTAAATTTGGCTTTGTTAAACAAGAAATCTAAAGTTCGAAATCAAGAATTGGTTTCGCTATGTGAAAATCTAGATTTGGAAACCATACTTTGGTTTTGTTCATATGTTCTCTAGAATCCGAAACCTAGCATTTTGGTTTTTGTTAAACAAGATGTAGAGTTCGAAACCTAAATCAGGTTATCTCAAAAAACGTATATCGAAGTTCAAACTCTTGATATGTGCTTCAACGAATTATAAAGAGTTTGATATTCTCAGTTTGAAGTCTGATTGGTTCAACTTCAATGTACAACTTAAGTCCGGTTAAGTCATCATTAGAAATATGGTTCGTCCCGCTCATGCTTGTAAATACATGATTTCTAATCACCACTATCAGTGTTTAAATTGGAGTGCGACTTTGTACACCCCTTCTAACCCGGGGTGTACATTCCTCTCTTACTCATAGGTTATTTGTTTAACCGTGGTTATTCTTCTTCTTCTTTTTTATTTATTTATTGTATCTTTTATAATAAATAATTTTTGATAAATTTAATTTCCTAATTTGGAGAGGCTGAACAAGTGGTGGAGAAACCGAGTTCTCTTGTTCCCTATGAACACTTTTTGTTTCTCCTTTTCAACAAGAATAAAATCGAAACTCCATGTTCATATTTTGATCTTGATCAATTTTATACTATAGTATAAGACCATTTGTTGAGCTTGTGGAACCTTAAATCCAATCATATTCTATGATCTAAAATCAAATGAATTTTTATCTCTATTTGAAATATTGATCATGGGTAAGATAATTAAACCATATATTGATTTGAGATAGGAAATCAAATCAAACTGCAGAATTCTACCTCACCGATTTTAGAATTCTACCTAATATGTGTAGTAGTAGCCTCTAATCAACAAAGATTTGAAACTTGACTTGAATGTTCCATGGGAAGAGATATGGGCGAATTGTAAAATCATGTAAAGAACAAGAAACTTTTAGTGCTTCCGATTTTTGACTTTCGAATTTACCATTTTTAAAATACAAGACAGTTAATAAGACAGAGATAAATAAGATAATTAATATGGGTTAGGTATAATAAATAAGTCAATAACTAAGGTTAGATATGATCCAATATTAAGGGGAGGAATGTGCACCCCTGTTTTACTGGGGGTGGACAAAGTCGCACTCTTTAAATTGTGATCTTCGTATCTATTTAAATACTTAACGTTTGAACACCCAACCGAGTATGTACTGGTGTTTGATATGAATTCTCGGATATCATTAATGTGATCATCTACATTGGAATCGGGAATTCATGTGGTACAATATTGCTATTACTCGGAGAATCATACACTGTACTTTCAACGATATATCTTTTATTGTATGGTTCGAAATGTCCTTGACCCATTGGTTCACTTAAGCTTAACACTCGAGGCTTAGTCCATTTCTTCTGAAATCCGTTGTTTTAACGTGAGCCTTCATGGACTGGATCCCACTTCCACCTTAGATATATACTTGACTCGTTCAGGTAATCCTTAGGAAGTTGGTGTTGACATTATCAAAGCTGATGTCGACATTTGGAAGTAATAATATCTTGAGATGAGTTTCGAATTTAGGGCAAAAATTCGAAATGAAATCTATCCCAAGGAGTATATTTGGTAAGCACCATATTTCTAATTAATGAAATATCCAAATATATCTTAAGAGTATTATTTGCTTTGATTGCTTTTACCTTATGTTATTTAATGAAAATATCTTTTATTAAACAATATAGTGAAAGTATTAGATACCATTTAATGTGGTCACTCAAAATGAGGAATTTCGAAATTTAAACATGTGCTTAAAGAATATTTTGAAATTACTTTGCCTCGTTTCAAAGCTAAGTCTTGGTCATATAAATAGGAGTTTGTATCACTCCTTCAAACTTTGTCCCTCTACCAAGTTCATTCTTCGGAACAGTAAGCTTGTGATACCCACTATTCCTTTCAGTACGCTAGAACTTTGTTCTCTATTTGGATTAGTGAAAAAGTCTTCTCTACGGATCGATAAGTCTAAAAGTACATTTTCAAGGGAAACTAGTTTATGTTTATTATTTTTCTTTGTATTGTACTTGTGTTGTGTTCTATCACGTCTATCATAGTCTTACGATCTTGTTTATTCTACGGTCTTTCTCTTCTGATATAAGGCCACTCAAGATCGCAGTGATAAGAACAACTCTTTAATTTATCTGTTGACCTGGATTTGTAAGCAAGCCGCTCTCGGTTTGTGTGGCAACCTAATAGATATTGAGTGGAATCAAGATAGTTATGTTGGATTGTTTATTTTTCTAGTACTGTGTTCGTCAAGGTCATCATATTGTATACATCCAAAATTGCTTGATTTCAACTGGAACGACAAGGTTGCTTTTGATTAATATCAAGACTTTGGTTTCAAAAACCTTGTTTGGTATCTCATGGGGTTTATCACCAAATAAACTTAAGTATCCTTGTTCTTGGTGTAAAACGACTTCGATGAAATATATATAAGTTACCAAGGATATCATATAGTGGTTTGACCTTCCGTTATATTGGTTGTTGTCCGTAAAGGTTGTAGGCATCCGATTGGAGGTCGAGTATCGATAGTCTTCATGAAGGACTGTGGAGCTGATGAGTGCCGAACTCATACAAAAATATATTCCTTACTTCTCTAACACTAAATAATAGTATGGGATAAGCAGGTTCGTTCCTGAGGGAGAGAGCTAAGTTGTTGACCTAATTTTCTGAAAGAATGAATGCAAGGTAATAAAACAATAAGATGAGGATGGTTAAGGAATCAATCTCCACCATTGAATATGAATCAAATTATTCATACAAGTGCACTCTCCTTCAAAATACGCTTATTAACAACCCTAGACAAGTTATAAGTTCAACTAGTCTATATGGACTCCAAAATAACTTCGCAGAATAAGTTCTCTACAAAATCCTAGCCAATTAGGCCACTTTGAATAAGTTTTCAAAGTGTAACGTAATTAACCGATATGCTCTATGAGTCGGGTTGATCCTAACCACATGTTCACAAGTTCGACATGTTAACTTAGGGTTATCATCTACACACTATTGTCCACGGAATCCCTCCGCAACGTTAATGTTATGCTACTTGTGATAAATCACCTCAACAATTACGGATTGAGGCTCAATAATCTAGCATTAGTATTACTAGCAATCCATTCAATGTGCACTTAAATATCATGCAAGCAATCCATGGTTATAAGCATAGTAGAAGACAAACAATAACACAATATTTAAAAGAAAGAGTTACTTGCATAAAGACTCAAATCAAAATAGTTTCAAAATCATCCTAAACCAAACAAGTATTTACCTACAAAAAGAAATCATGTTCTCAACAATAAATTCAAAAAGAAGTTCAAAGTGAAGAAAACAAAGCCAATTGTGACTGATGGTAGCATGAACAGCAAACTCCTCAAGCTCCGGTGGTGGTGGATGGCGCGAACAGGTGGTGATGGCGTCGTGGTGGTGCTGCTGGTGGTGTTGGTATGGTGGCGTCGCTCGATTTGGTGCTGCTTTGTTGCTGTTGTGTGGTGCTGGATGTATGCAGTGGTATGCAATGGAACTGGTGGATGCAGTGATGTTGATGGTGGTGGATGCAAGGTGGTAGCTGGTGGTGGAGAAGCTGTGGTGGTGGTAGGTAAAGCTCCTCTCTGTGGAGATGCAAAACTGGAGGCGGTATGAGATGTATGCGGTGGATGATATGATGTATGAGATATCTCTCTCTGTTAGGCCTTGTTCCTCTTTTATACCTGCAGTTTCTTGCCGAGTTCAATTCCTGGAAATTCTGGTTTCCTAATCCATCTCAACTGCCAAAAATATACTCCTGTAATCTCTGCCACGCACCACAAACAATCAACGGCAGAGACTCCTTTTTCTCGCTAACTTCTCGACTTCAAATATTACCCAAATCTGATACACCTTTGTACTCAAGTTCCGTGCTTGATCTGACCTCAAACCCTGTTCTAATTCCTCCCAGAGACTCACCAGAAACCTGGTTAGGACCGGCGGCAAACCTAGTTCATTCAATAACAACAGCTGCTGCACTTGAACTGTGGGTCAGGACTTTAACCGAACACCTTATGCGCGTCTGATGTTGTTGGCAAAGTTGAGTCCCTTTCTTACTCCTATCCCCTGATATTTCTCCTTCCCTGTAACATTTCACACACACACACATAAAACTTATCATAAATCAGCTCCCAATCATCTTTAAATCAGTGACAGGAAGCACAGGTTCTTCCTTGTTTTCTTGCTTTCAAATTCTGCCCAGATTTCTTCCTCCTGTAACTTTATACGCTCTCGAGTAATTCCCTGGCAAATAAGCATCACACGACCCATTGTTTGAACCCATCAGATCCTTGGCAAAATGGCAGTAGACTCGTTGTTCTTTCCCCTGTATCCGTCAAGACTAACCCAAACCTCAGATCCTCTTCTCTTCGAACTCTGTCTGTCAAGAATCTCTCTTAACCAACCCAATGACGCACCATTGAGACCCTTGAGGTTAGATGGAGGTGCAGTGACTTAACTTGTCCTGTAACTGTAAACTGAATACTCAACCTGGTTCTGTAGCTTTTGAATTCAAATGGAGCTGGTGGCCCTGATCATGAAACACTGTCTGCTCCAGTAGTACTTCTCCATTAACATTTGGTTGCCCTGAGCAGAAATATGTGGTGCTCTTGTAAAAATCCACTGAACTCAAATGGCTGCCCTAGTTTGGCTGCCTCCAGTAAATTCAGTTTTCTAGCATAAATGAGATTTTCTTGCTTGCAACTTCTTGTCCATCCACTCCCATAGTCATCAAGCAATACTTTGCACTTCTTTTTGCTTTGTTTTGTGTATTATGATTTAAATGTACCTGCAAAATAGAAAACAACGTGAAATAACCAATTTATGAGGCATTAGCTAGACATAAGTGTATGAATAAGGTACTCTTGAATAGGTGTTTTAAGCACCTAACAGGAGCAACTCTTAATAAAGATCAGTAAAGGACGTCTATTTTCTTAAGAGAGTACATGTGCGTGATCACCTTGCTGTGGTTGGAGGCGAAGGAATACTGAGGGGAAGCTTTGTGACTAATAATCGTATTATGATCATATTATTTTAACCAACTAGTCTGAAGTCTGAGAGTAGGTGTGTTGGCGGCTTAATTCTTAAGAGTATTCATAACTAGACTAGGTCCCGGGGTTTTCTACGAGTTTGTAGTTTCCTCGTTAACAAAATTCTTGTGTGTACTTTACTGTATTATATTTGACTTGTCATTTATAATTAAAGTATCGTACTTGTATGTTGACAAAGTCTTTCGGTTTCTTGTATTGATTCCCGTTGTGTACGTAATTCAATCAGTAACGGAAGATATCTTTTTCCTCAATTCTTGGAATACAAGAACCGTTCAAGGTTGATCTTATAGGTTGTAACAAACAGATTGGTGGTGTACTCGGTACCCTCGTTTTTTCAATAAGCTAAATCTAAATTCCAAGTCTAGGACAAGTTATACGTACGTTATGTAAAGAGGAGTGGGACTTGTCAAAATTACCTGTTCTGGAATTCCATAAGTTTTTCTGAAGCAAGAGTCGCCAGATGATGCGCTACATGTATGCACAACCATTGTACATAACATCTTTCCTTATAAATGAATCAATTGAATGCCACCACGATGATTTATATCTATAGACAATAAGGTTCTGGTTTACCACACGACGAATGTTCACCATGCTTTCTTCATATAGTTATCTCTAACTGCAATCAGAAATATACTTGGATACTGGTGCACGTCAATCTGTACACTTTAAGTTCATTATTACTCGAATAAGTCTCGTCTGATGGATTCATGGTATCCTCATTAATCATTACAACCAGAGGTTCCTCATCTTGAAAGAAAGTTGAACAACTGATTGTCCCTCGTATGACAAGGTTTTGGAACTTTCTCAATCTATCAATTCTTTTTTGTACCCAAGATTGATTAGAGATCTTCTTAACCCTTTATTTTGCATCAAACTTGTTATCTCTGCTGCACCTTCCCACCTGCAATTTTCTGTTGAGATGTTTGATAAAAGAATATAAGACCCAGCATCATTTGGTTCTAAATGAAGCAGTTTCTTAGAAACCCATGTCGCCAGTTCGGCATACAAGTAAAATGTTCCACCCCAGGATCTATCATGTAATATTCTTTCATTATTCTGAGGTACTGCAGGAATATTTTCCTGTAACCATTTGAGTGAACTGATATTAGTGGTTACAATTTTATTTGAGTGTGGATGCATTTTACTGAAAACAAATGAAGTTTTTCTCATTTTACCTTTGTAGAAGTTCATTATGAACAACGAAGAGCTTCTGGATGAGATGGACTTCATTATGGACAAAGAAGAGCTGATGGATGAGATGGAGTTCATTATCGACAACTTAGAGCTGCTGGGTGAGATGGAGTTTATTATGAACAACGGAGAGCTGGAGGTGATGGATGGCATGGATGAGACACCTTGTTTTCCAGAAACAATCACATATTTTCTCTTGCATTCGATTCCTGAAGAAACAGAAACAAGTTTTGCCACCAGAATTAAGAAAGATCTCAAAAATGAACAACGACTGACTATTTTCCATTCCTTATATATTGAAGGAGAGCAACAAAAGAAAACTTCAACAAGGCTTGGTGCCAAAGGCAACACAACTATTTTCAGTATCACAAGCTACTGTAAAACGTTTGGAAACAAGGAAAAGAATGTGAAGGGAAGAATTTACCAGTTGATGTGTCTTTCCAAAAACCAACTAGAGTTAGTGTTACCTCTACGATGACGCACAAACATAAGTCCACTTTCCGAAGCTTTGAATATCTCCAAATCAACTGTTCATAGACAGATCAATATAGAAAATATAAAGAAACATACAAATGCAATTAAACCAACTTTTACACCGAAATCAAAAAAGCAAGGTTAGAATTTTGTTGGGGATGATCAAGAAAAGGCCTTACGAGGAAAATCTGATGTTTGAGGGCATGAATAATGTCATACATATATATGAGAAGTGGTTTTACATGACTAAAATTACAAAGGACTATTATCTTCATCCGGAAGAAGAAGAACCTCACCGCACTTGTCAAAGCAAGAGATTTATTAAAAAAGTAATGTTCATGCTAGCAGTAGCTTATCCTAAGTTTAATTCATTTGGAGAGGTGGTTTTCGATGGGATGCAAGGCATATTTCCTTTATACTACAAGAGGCAGCAAAATGTTCAAGTAAAAACCGTCCAGCGGGAACACTTGAAGATAAACCAATGGACTCGATTAATAAAGACATAACAAGAGCATGTCTAATCAATAAATTGTTACCAGCGATTCGCAAAAAATGGCCAAACTACAACAAACAAACAATATACATTCAGCAAGACAACGCAAAAAGTAATTCTGAATGTAAAGATTTGTGTTTGCAGATGCACAACTCAATTCTACTCCCAAAACCTATGTATTATGCCATAAATTGATTTGTCGCTAGTGTTGATGGTGGATTTTGACACAAGGATAAAATAGTAAAATAACATAAGTGAATTGTTTCACACGATGATTGTCAAGAGGCTCAGTAAAAAGTAGAAAGAATGAGTCTTTGCAGCTACCCAACAAAGCATAGTGAGCCACCACTTAAGCAGGAGAGCATGACTACTGCAACGACTATGGTCACATAAGGGTAATCATGCATGGGTACATAATCCCCTTTAACACCATTGATTAATGATATGGGCTACGACAACGATCACAATTTGGTGTAGCCATTGAAAATTATAATTTAACCAGAAGAGTGGGATTGGCCACGACGACTCTGGTCTCAAAAGATGCCTTAGCCAGACTATGGCCAAGCCTATCAGGCAGTGCCAGACTATGGCGTTCCTTGGACAGACTATGGCCAAGCCTGATGGACGGCAACAACCTATGGCGTAGCTTGGCCAGACTATGGCGTGCCTGGCCAAGCCTGATTGGACGGCGCCAACCTATGGCGTAACTTGGCCAGACTATGGCCAAGCCTATCAGGCAGCGCCATACTATGGCGTGCCTTGGCCAGACTATGGCCAAGCCTGATTGGACGGCGACAGCCTATGGCGTAGCTTGGTCAGACTATGGCCAAGCCTATCAGGCAGCGCTATACCATGGCGTGCCTTGCCCAGACTATCGCCAAGCCTGATTGGACGGCGCCAGCCTATGGGGTCGCTTTGCCAGACTATGGCCAAGCCTATCAGGCAGCGCCAGACTATGGTGTGCCTTGGCCTGACTATGACCAAGCCTGTTTGGACAATTTGCTAAGTTAATCACCACAAGCAATTAATGGTACTATGATAAAGGCAATCCCATGCTAGTACGTGCTCTAGCCTGCAATGCCTAAGGCACTTCTTGAGTATTTATGTCCTTTTAGCATGAAAGGCATCTCACATCCTTAAGTGCTTAAGTGTTTTCTCTTTTCTATAATAAGTATTGTTAAGACTCAGTGTCCAGCGACAGCAATATCTAAACAATTCAACACAAGTTGACTTGAACAACGAGTCATACTTAGGAAGTATTATTTAACAGAGATGTGAAACGTGTTACAAATGGAGGGATTTACATTAGGGTTTTTGTATGGCGGTCTATGGCAGTTGTGGTGTGACACCCACTTAGAAAGAAGTTATGTTCGTGGGAAACATTGGCATAATGGGTAGTGTGAATGACAAGCGGTTAAGCTATTCTTACGGAAGTAACCCCGTGATTCCAATATCACCACTTTACCATTTTCCTCTAACAAGAGATCTGTGTATTTCTGAACAGACTATAGATAGATGATACCATCTATTTTCCAAGGATAACTCACTATTCAACAGACAATTCACAACTTACAGGCTACTACTCACAAGCCACAAGTTTACGTGAAATCCTTAAAAACCTTAGAGAAAACCAGGTTGTCATCGACAACCCTCATTCTCCTAAGTTGTTTAGAAACCACACATAACACCTTTTACCTAGAAATACTTGATCTCATTATTTCTCTGCTTCCCTCCCTAAGACCAACCCTATCTCCTCATCTGTGACCGAAGCAAATCTGGAACGACCATTGTCTTGGTTTAGGCTAGATTTGTTCTACTTTGATCTCTCGAACTTGAAAGTACTCTTTTGCAGTACATTGTTTTTCACCTGTACTACTCCAATGATGAGATGAAAAACATGATTCAGAATGCAATCGCTCCAGTTCGTATGCTCAAGATGTCGCTGCCCATCTGAGGGATCATGCTGTCGATCCTCAAAATGTTCTCCTTGATAAGAATTTGTGTAGTTGTGGGAAATACCAAACAACACACCCAAATAACTAAAACATAAGTAAAGAAGACTAAGTGAGAGAGAGATAGATAATACTATTGATAATGAGTAAAGAGAAGATGATCTCTTTCGTGAAGGATATGGACCTCTATTTATAGAGGTGGGATTCTAGGTTAGTTACATATAATCCCTTACTAGAAGGTTCCTAGAGATTACATCATATGGAAGGTTACAAGAAGGTTCCTATGCATTACTTGGAAGCTACATTACATGGGGGTTTACATAATACTAGAAGGTTCCTGCTTAGGTTAGTTGTTGAGCGGAGCTAAGGTAATAAGCGGAGCTGCTGACCGGAGGTACTGAGCGGAGGCGGAGCCAAGGCGATGCGTTGGATTCGCTGAGTTGCGCTGGAGGCGGAATCTTTTATGAGATATATGAAATATGGTATCCACAATCTGCCCTTTTTTTATGAACCTCGGGATGATTGATTGACGAGGAGATGTTTTTCTTCTGATGCTTCTGCGGATGATCTTTTGTCTTCTACAGACGGCTCTGATTTGCGTTGGTGGTGATTCGTTCCTTAGTCGGTTGTTGCGGATGACTCTGACATGCGTTGGTGTAGCTGCGGATAACTTCAATGTGAGTTGGTGTAGCTGCGAACCTTTCTTCTGTGTGATGATGTACCTGCGGACCTTCCTTATTTTCTGTTAATGGTTGCTGCACTGGAGACGGTTGTTGTTGATGATGCGTTGCGTCGGTTGATGTGCTGAGGGTAAATTAAAAAAAAAAACTGAAAAAGGTTATAAATTGTTGGTGATGATGCAATCACTCATCATCCTTCCCCAAAGTTTTTCTTCCAAAACTTCTCTTTCTTTATTTGTATCGAATTTTCTTCTGGTGAAAATGGCTGGCGGGAGATCTGCTTCCTCTGGGTCTTCTCTGGCTCTGGTTTTCTTTTCTCTGCATTACCGTTTTTTCTTTTCTTTAAGCGTGTAATTATTAGCTTTAATGAACTTTCGTTCCTGTGTACCACCTTTTAATCCTTTATTGAATTTCCTGCAAAAAATACAAACGTGATGGCAGACTCGATGTCACTTTAAATCCGGATCCGAATGTGGGCAGACATATTCGTCACTTATTATCCCAATCCGTTGGTTATCATAATGCGCCCAAACTTAGATCGGCAAGATCCCTTGTCTTGGATTACCCATCAATCGAGAGCATTCTCTCCTTTCTTCCACAAATGTGATATTATTTATCCTGCCCCGTCCGTTCGAGAGGAGTATCCCGCATCCCGTTCCATCTCGTGACAGCGTTCGGTACAGTCGGGACTTCGCCATTTTTTCCCTTTGGGGTCTTGCAACCATTTATGACACAACCGCCAGTTCTGCTTGGCCATCCCTCTCGTTGATTCAAGGCTTTCTCTTTACACGTGTATGGTCTCGATCATTTGATTAGACAACTCGGGGTTGTACGATGTGACTTCGATTTATCTCCATGCTTCGCACCCAAGTTGTGTTATTCTACTTCCTTTCTCAGAAGTTGAAACGTATCTCGACAGATTTATACCCTTACAAGCAAAAAAGTTAATTTCTCTGTGACACTCAAACGGCTCCAAAATGAAAATGAAGTAAAAAATGCAAAATTTGATTTAAACCCTATATCAGATTCAACTTCAAACTTTGGAGGATTTGTTTATAAATCAAAAAGGGTAAGTTTCGACCCATCTCTTCTTGGTTGTTGTTGTACTCTTGTATTCGTCTTTGATCGAAACCAGCGTATAATACCCATTCGGCGTAGACTTTGCAACCATG
>JAJJMA010177700.1:515-16720 GCA_023529015.1 Papaver nudicaule
GTCGACTACTTTAGTAGTCGACTATATTTCGAAAGAATAGAGAAAGTAGAAATAGAAGAATATCCATAAAGTCATAACTCCTACTAACCTTTTGTCGATGAAGAATAATTGATGTCTTCTTTGTCTTCACAGTCTTCGTCTTCAAGGTCTCTACTACTCTGTCTATATCCCATTTCCGAAATCTAAACTCTAGTAGGCTAAATCAAGAATTGAATTTTGACACCTAAAACTGACAACTAGCTTGACATACCAACGCTAGTGGGTTTGACCGGACAATGCCCTAACATAAATTTACTAACTTGTTGATACCCTCCTCATGAGGTTGATTTGAATTCAACTGTGATTGAGAATCCATACCCAAAGAAGCTTTGCAGCTAGCCGTCATGCGCAGTGCAGCATTTAAATTGTCAACACTAAAATCCAACGGCGATGAAGACATCATCTTAGTTCCTTCTGCGCTCGAGGATTCATCTCCTGCGTCCGTTAGCAATGGATCATAAACCAGTCGGGTAACCAGTTTAGGATTTTCATCCACACCCGAAACTGTTACCATCCCCCGATCCACATTTCGATCATCATTACTAACAGATTTCGAAGACTCATCCAACGTATCCTTCGGGCCATGGGTCGACTTGAATATGGCTCTCTTACACGGGATGGAACCCGATGGTCCTCTAATCACCACTCCGCCCAAAGACATAACCGAATTAGCTGAGTTGATTAATTCATTGGATGGGTTAGAAATACGAGTCAGGTCTAAGACCGCACCCGACTGAAATTCTACCCTTCTGCCTACAAAATGACCCAAACCCGAGTTAAATTTGCTTCTAAAAGCAACATGAGCTGGAGAGCCTACCGATTTGCCTGTTGACTCGAGGTTGAAAAGAGGATTTTCCAACCATACTGAGTTAGAGTCAAACTCAAACCGGTTTTCCATATTCGAAATTTGAAAATTTTTAAACTCCTGAGAAGTAACGCGCGAAAATCTCTCCCTCGAAATTTCCTTAACGGCATTCGACTCCTCCAACTCAATTTGGAAGACCTGTGCATTATCTTGTGCATAATATTCTGGTGGAATGAATATCGCTGACCTAATCTTTGGCTTGAATAGTTTTTTTTTCAACAACATTTGATTTTCCTGATCATCATGAGCCTTTTGATGATCACTAGATTCAATCATTTGATCAGAACCAATTTCAGACTCCTTCCCATTGTGAGACTCGCTCCTGGTATTACTTCTATGATCTGACACTTGAATATATGCCAAATCCTTGTGTTGTTGATCAAAATGCACCTTCCTAGTATGAACCAACTCTGGTATCCATTCAATTGACAGATGGTACTTGAATATTTTACTACTGCTGGAATGTGAAAAAGATCACATGACACTTCAATCTTGCAACAATTTAGACGCTCATGATTGATAGTATCAGAATGAATATTAATCAGAGTGGCCCATGGTGAGCAAATCCTTTGAAAAATGTTTTTCTCCCATAGATGTAATGGTAAACCTCGAATACCTATCCAGTGATTTTGTTTCAGAGGTACTTTGATCACTGAATCCGAAGACTCCCATTTCTTTAATAAGAACTTACATTTGCCCACACTGAGAACGTACAGCTGTTGTAAATAGTTGTAAACCTCCATTGTTTTGGCATTGAAAAACGCCTTTTTTCCATTGATTGGTTTTTTATCCGAAACACTCTTCCAATTGAAATGCTTTGCTATTGCCTTTGATACAACATGCCAACCCTTATGGAAGTTAATTACTTCTACTGCAACACCACGTTCATAAGGATTAAAAACTTCACCTTCAACTGCCTGAGATTTTGTTTAAGGTGGAAAGTCTTTGTCCTTAAATTTTTCCCGAGTCATTTGCACTCCAGATGGCTTCAAATTCTTCAAGAACTTTTTCCAGATAGATGCATCATATCCTCCAGGAATGCATATAAACCTTGATTTTGACTCCCTTGAAGGATCCACTTTTGAAAGCTTAAGGTAAGTTCCATTTGTGTTTAACAGAACCTCCACGAGAATCACTGACTGATGAAACTTTCGAGTCCATTTCTGTTCATAAGAAGGAAATCCATCAATGACATCTTGGATAGAAGTAGCTAACCAATCAATGGATTCCTCAGGAAAAATAACCCAATTAGAGATCCCTTTGAATCTCTCCAAAACTTTAAGCCCACTAAGTTTTCCTTTTGTAATCCACGCAAATATCAAAAGTTTGTGATCTTAAAACCAGAGTCTGAGAATGGTTAGTGACCATGATGTGAATGTAAGGGAGAAGAGACGAAATAGAGATGATGATGAAAGAAGAAAATCTACACCCATAGTAGGTATAAATCAGAGATTTAGAAGAGAAGGAACACAATCACCATGGTCAAGATAAAAAGAATCGCCCGTCAAAGTAATACAAATACTTTACCACTAAGCCAAAATGTTCAAGTTTAGTTTAACTAAGATTAGTTAAACTAAACTAAGATTAGTTGTTAAACTATTCCAACACCGCCACCACCACCACCACTACCGGCACCAGCGCCGCCACCACCACTACCACCAACATCAGTGCTGCCATCACCACCACCAAATTTCGTCTGGATTTTGTTCAACAAATCCAGCCGAAACCAAATTTCGTCCGGATTGTACCTACCAAACTCAACCGAAAACCATTTTTGTCTGGAACTGACCTACTTCATCCAACCGAAACCACAATTTCGGTTGGATAATTTTATAAAATCCAGACGAAAACTATACGTATTGGGTTCCAGAGAAAATTTCGTCTGGCTTATGTCTAGGGGTGTGCAGAAACCGAACCGGACCGACGGACCGAACCGGAACCGGTGAAACCGTTACCCAAAAGAACCGGACCGGCGGTATAGGTACAAGTAACAGTTCTAAAAACTCAGAACCGATACATGATAGGTACAGGGAACGGTTCCTACTCTATTCCCGACCGAACCGTACTCATTTGTCCCGACGCATATAAACCCTTGGATCTAGTTATATCTTAGCCGTTGATCCTAGGTTAGTATATAAAAAGAAATCTTTTCTTTCTTACTTCAGTCAATTTTTTCTTCCTTCTTCTGTCGTTCCTCCTCCTTCTATGAAGAAAAACTACAGAGCCACCACCACCACTTCGAGACAGAGCCACCACCACATCACTCTCTTCTTTTCTTGGTTTCTCCATTCTTAACTCTCAACGAATGAATAAATGAATGAATCGAATTCATTGTTGTTTTGATTTATGTTGGTTTTATTGTTTGAATTCATTGAATGTTGATGGAATTCAATTATGTTGGGTGGGTTTTAAATTTGTGATTCGTGGTGTCGTTGTATGGATTTGAGATTTGATTTTGAGTGAAATTGGGATTACAGTTAAGAAATAAATCGTTGAAATGAGGATTCGTGGGGTTTGGGAACTGAGCTTTGTTGATTGTTTGTGGATCTGTAATTGAAATTTTATGAATTTTACTACATAACTATGAATGTACGGAGTTGTTTTTCGAATTTGTGGATCTGTAATTGAAATTTTGTCTTGAGTTTTTTCTATTCCATACATTCATAGTTTTTTGAAGACTCAGAATCGTTGAAATGTAGTAAAATTGTAATTGAAGATGGTTTTCATCATGTAATTGATATTGAAACTGATATGGATCTGTAATTGAAAGTTGATACTCAAAGAATCAAAATTAATTAGATCTGATCCTGATTTTTTTTTTTTTTTTTTTTGTTGTTGAATGTAAAATGTAATTGAGATTGATAGAGATTGATGGGTACAGAACCGGAACCGTACTCATTTGTACCGGAACCGATTGGTACCGAAACTGGAGGTACAAGTACAGGTACCGGGAAAAAAATGAGAACCGACCTAGGGGAGGTACAGGTACACGGTTCTGCCAAGAACCGAGCCGAACCGTACCGTGCACACCCCTACTTATGTCTACAAAACGTAACCGAAAACAGACTTCAACACATTCAAAAAAAAAAAGGAAAAATCGTCTGGATGTTTTGCGAAAAACCAGACAAAACTAAGCTTGGGGTGAGAAAAATGAGAGGAATTTTCATCTTGATATTTCATCCCAAACTCAACCAAAAACTATCCAATTTCGTCTGGGTTTTTCTCAATTAACCCTATTTTCGGCTGGGTTGGTTGTGATACAATTGGCAAGTTGATTTTCGGCTGGGTTGGTTGCATGCAATACAGACGAAAATTGGATTTAGGTTGGGTTGGTTGCATGCAATACAGACGAAAATTGGATTTTCGTCTAAATTTTTAGGGTTTAACCCAGACGAAAATCCCTCTGAACACTCATCTTTAACCATTCAATCGATCAATCAAAGCATAAAAACTTAATCATAGACAAGATGAAACTCTTTTTGAGTTTCTTTGTTTAGTTATTAGGTTTTCTTAATATTCATGGGCATTTTGATCTCATCCTTAATTTAAAAGGGTAACTTAGACTTTTTCATAATTTTTTGACACCCCTTATAACACACTCTAGAATAGGGATATTAAATCCAGTCTCCCTAGAAAATCAGCCGTCCCTAAATCAGCCTTTTATATAAAGATAACTGATTTAGGGGCTTCAAGAAAATTGAAGCCCCTCAACTATCGCTCTCCCAATAGCATTTTTGCTCTCCCCCTATGTAAAATTTTTTTTAATACCAGATTTGCCCTTTATGTTTAGTGTTTAATTAGTTAACACATAATTAACTTAACTAAACTTGATTAAACTGATAATCAAAATAATTAAGTCATGGTGTTACACCATTACCGCCGCCTCCACCGCCACCGTCATCGCCGCCTCCACCACCATCACCGTCGCCGCCGCCACCAACGCCACCAATATTCTTCACTCTCTCACCTTTCTTTATCCCTCCTTCCCTAAAAAATCCACCACCAACAACAACTACCGCCGCCCACCGCCCACCGCCAATATTAATAATAATATTGGTCTTGGATAAGCTGTTAAAAGATCCAAGAAAAACTAAATTCCTTTTACTTGTATTACATTTTTTTTATAGTCCTAGCAAGAAAAACTAAATTCCTTCTCTAAAGCCATTAAAGCTTTAGATGCAAGACGTAAGTCCACCTTAGTGGCCGTAACTTACTTACGGCTTATTGCGATGCTTTTCTTAGCAGCCGTAAGTTCATCGTAAATCAAAAAACATTGTGTAGCAAGGTTAGTGGCCGTAAGTACAAATTAGGAGCCGTAAGTTTAGTTACGGCTACATACATATTTGGCTTAGTAGCCGTAAGTGGTGAACTTACGGCTGTTAAGCAGAGTATCGATATTAGCTGTAAGTAAGTTACGACCTCTAATGTGGACTTACGTCTTGGATCTGAAGCTTTAATGGCTTAACTTACGGCTAGAAGTTCTTTAGATTGCAGCCGTAAGTTCTTCTGGTTCACGAATTTTGATTTTCATGGAGAAAGGAGGAGTAGGAGAGGGAAATATTTTGATGTGTTGATTTTTAAAGTTTGTTTTTTTTTTTTTTTTTTTTTTTTGTGGAATATTAAGTATTTTTCCACCACCACCACCGTCTTCATCCACCCCCACCGTCTTCATCATCTTCAAGTTTCAGTTCAACACTAACCAATAGAAAGGATTTGTTGTGTACTTTTTAAAGAGGGTGCACAAAATTAGACTCAAATCTTTTCATGACCATCTGGATAGACTCCCTTGACCATAACGGGAATCTAGTCTGAAGTAAGAAAATAATATGATGAAATCCTGCTGTACACTTTCCTTGCATCTATAGTTCAATCTACTGGCTCTGTTGCTATAAGATACAAAACAACACAAGTAGCTGTGCTTCACTTATATATTCAATTAAAAGAATATGAAAAACTCGGGCCACTGCCAAAACTGGGACACTGATCAGCTTCACAGATCGATTTCCCCACCATTTAAACTTACACTAACCCAAAATTGGCTCAAATACAAGATCACATATATCTCATTCACATCTGAGCTGTCGCCACCCTTCACCTTCATGCCCAGTTATAATGATGGATCACCAGTGCAAATTTTACACGATTTAATCAGCAAACAAAAATTTGCTCTGCACTCACTTCTCATCTCAACATCCAACAAAAAAATGTCCACTTTGCGTTCTTTACGGGATGCATGATAAGAGTGGGATCAACATTTATAATTTTTGTTGCCCATAAGGTACCCCAAAAGAAGTTACTTGGGTACGACAATCCTTAGTCTCTCGTGTATGGTAATGCAAAATCATTTATTCTCTGCTTGAGATGCTGGAAAAACATGAAAAAACATGAGTAAACTTCGACCAAAAGGAAAATAGGTTTCTTTGTGCTTTAAAGACAAAAGTAGACCAGGTACCTTCAGCTCTTCATGAAGTAAAATGAATATTTTTTTGAGCCGTTTATGCCTCTGCATCAGATAAAGAATATTTAGTTAGACGACTTCAATTAAAGAGACGGGAAATTGATACCCCAAAAACATTCATAACCACATTTCAAATTTGTACATAAGGATACACCTAGTCTTGCTATTTTCTCACTTTGAGAATTCTAGAAGCGCATAAACTAAATATATAAACCTACAATAACTTGTTTATTTCAGCTGAGTTTTCAAGGTTCACATAGGTATGCAGCTATTTGACTTAGAATTGTATCCAATAACATTAGCATCCACAATGATAATAATTAAGCAATGCAATATAGGAGAGCAATTTTATACAAGGAACGAGGGGGAAAAACAAGCCCAGAGGGTCTACTTTAAACCTAATATGAGAAAGTAAACAAAAGAAAGGGGAGCATAACATACTGTTCCACATTGACGATAGCTTTCTTTCAGCTGCTCAAGGATATCATAATATCTCTTCCTATCCTTAACTTTAGCAAGGGAAAGGTCCCGCCCAAGTTTATCGAAATCATTCCTGCAACCAATAGATTTACCATGATTGATACCAAATTTCAAAGTAACAGTCGGATGACAAAACACATGTTTGTATATGAAATACGAAGACCCTGAAGGCAGGAGAGGAACTGCAAACCTGTATGTCTCTAAATTCGCG
This sequence comes from Papaver nudicaule, assembly GCA_023529015.1. Lineage (NCBI taxonomy): Eukaryota > Viridiplantae > Streptophyta > Magnoliopsida > Ranunculales > Papaveraceae > Papaver > Papaver nudicaule. The sequence continues at coordinate 7,569 of JAJJMA010177700.1, forward strand.
TTCAAAGTACAGTAACTATCATATTTCTCACAATACTCTCGAACGTACTCTTTGTATCTGCAAAAGGTAAAACCCTCATCAGTATACACAAAAGAAATTCCTCCATAATATGAGCACCACATCCCAATCAAGTGAAACTACGTACTGTGAGATGTCCTTTATTGGTCCTCTAAGTTCTGGCTCATCCTTTTCATATTTGGAATAAGGACAGTTAACTTCATCAGAAGAAGACTCCCTCCTCTTCCGGTTGCTGTTATGGCTCCCAATCCCAAAGGTGTCCTTCCTCTCGTTTGATTCTGGCATGGTACTAGATTTCGGGAGTTTCGACTCCTTTACGTCGTTAGAGACAGATCCTTTCTTATTGGTTTCCCCATAACCATTCTTTCTCGATTTAGTACCCGTGTCTGACAACTTATTCAACTGTGACCCAGCTTCAGAGTCGGTGAGGTCTGCCCTCGGCATCTGCGGAGCCTGATATTGCCCAATCCTTTGTTGCGGCCTCAACCATGAATCTTCATTTTCATCTTCTGGGGTCCTCTTCCTAAATGAGCTCTCTTGCGTACCGCCAGTTCCAACTCTTGAGTTTGGTGGAGACAGCTTTCTTGTCTCTTGAATTACTTTCGCTGCTGTGCTTCCATTTAAATCCAAGTTATCTGGAGCAACAGATTTATTCTTCGGATTCCGGAAAGAGTTGTTTCTACCGAACTGCTTCTTCACCCCCCGAGTTTCTTCTGCAGGAAGTTCACCTAACTCCAATTCTGAAACCTCCCTAGTCAGTACTTTCCCTTTCCCGTTGACAATTGGAGATTTTTCTGAATCAAATTTGGTAGTATCCTTAGGTAAAGAGCCCATATATAAGTCTGCCATCTGTTTGGCATCCTTCACCTTTGTAACTTCTTCACCATATCTCCTGAATTGCGAGTCGGAGGGAATCGATTGTTTGTCCCCAACATCGCATTCCCTGACATTTTTACCAACTGACTTCTCATTACCAAAAGCATCTTCACTATGTTTGTCTCTGCTCATGGACTTGTCATGTGGATAACTAGGACTTTTTTCAGAGTGTTCGACATCACGGCCTAAGTTTTCAGTGTATCTGTTAGCCAGCTCGAACGCCTTTCCTCGTGCATTAAGATCTCCAGATCTTTGACCTAAACGTTGAGCATCTGAAACAGATTTAGGCGTTGCTAGGTTATATCCTTTCCGTGAACTTAAGTCTGACATTCCATCCATACCGACTTTGTTTGTTAGATGTACATTATAATTATCGTTGTCACTATCAAGACTTAAATGTTGTGGATCCTCTGATGCAAAAGAGTCCTTACTTCTTCCAGATGTTTGTGGTGGATTCAAGCCACCTGATTTCATCCTTTTAGCACTCTGAGACACCTCATGGTAGTGGTTTAGTTCCGAACCCTTTCTGGATTTAGCTTTCACATTTCTATTGGAACTGTCAGGGTCAGCATAACCGGTCATATTCCAACTTTCATTATCAGCATTTCCAATGAAGGACTTCTGTTGACCATCTCCTGGCTGACTAAGACCAGGCATAACGTTTTCCTCCAATGATCTCATGTTTGTTTCAAAGGGAACTGCATCATCATCACCAAGAATATCGATTTCTATATCATCATTAGGTAAGTCTCCAATAATGTCAACTGCATCAGACAATCGAGCATCTTGTTTATCTCTACTAATCCCATTTTGCACAGGCCCGTCATCAGGAGTTCTCCAAGGCATAGGTGCAGTCGTGATATGGGCCTGTAATTTACTCCCAGGTTCTTCTTGGTCATCGTCGCCTGTCATAATATCCACATCTACATCAGAACCCTCTTTGCTGCTTGAAGAGCCATCGCTTTCGCTGTCACTACTGCTCCCACTTCCAGCCGGGCTTCTGCTTTTGCTTCGGCTTTTACTCTGGCTTCCACTACTTCCACTATCACTACTATCACTATCACTATCGCTATCGCTTTCGCTAGAACTGGCATGCCCATCACTATGATCCGATGTTTTTTTGTCACCAAATGTATTATGAGAATTTTGTTGGATTTCAACATTTTCGACTATATTTGATTCTTCTAGTTTAGAGTCAAGTTTTTTCTGATGTTCAAATTCTTTGGCTGTAGCTTTTTCTACTGCACTTGATTCTTGAAGAGGTGTTTGATCATGGGCCAACTCAGGTGAACTGGACAGGAGTTTAGAAAGGAAAAAAAAAGGGTATATAAAATGAACATAAAAGGAAAAGATGTACATAATTCAACAAATCAGATTATAAGATGTACCTTCCACTTCCAGATGATAGTTTCTTGAAGCTTTCCAAATCTAAATCACCTCCTGTTTTCAGTAAGTACCTTCCTGGAGCTTTGAAAATTGCAATCTGATGCCCAACATAAAATAAGACAACAAAACTATAAGATGCGTAATGTTCATCAAAGATATTTCACTCGGAGAGGTTTTAACTACGAACCTTTTTCAAAATCGGTTCTATCTTCTTACAGCAGTTGGGAAATAAGTCGCTTAATTCGTTTTCAAGGCCCTACAAAAGAATGGAATGCAAATATATCAACAACATTTTGTTCTTCAAAAAGTTCAATTTGAAGTAACAGACTCTGAAGCATAACGCAGCGAAATGCACTGTCTCTTATGTTGCAATTGTCAAAGTTGGATATTCTAGTTGGCAAAACCTACCACAATTAGGATATATCGAGTAGCATATACAGTAAAACAGGAAAAGAGGAGAAAATAAATCTAGTACTTGTAAATTGTTACTGTTTTTGCAAAGCAAACATGCGCTTACCCAGTACATCTCAACTTTGACTTAAAACAAAAACAGCAAGGATAAACATTACCTTCATCGTCATCCCATTTGGATGTTCCAGGAGCACTGTAATCAACATACTCTGCAAATCATTGGGTGTGACATCTGAGCCCTTCTTAATTCTAGATGCTTCACGCCCAACTGCATGAAGAGTCCTGCTAGGCGTTACCTTCTCAATGACGGTCTTCTCTTTACTTGATGCCCGTGGAACTTCTATAGCTGTTGGGGCCTTTGAAAGACTCCCACCAAAGGGAGATGTGGAAGCGACAGGTTGCTCAGGAGATGGAAATGGGAGCCTACCCTTAGGAGGAGTTGCTGAAGAAGATAATCCTGCTTTAAGAACAGATTTAGGGAGACCTGTCATAACAACGGATGCAGATAAGATGAAAAGAGTTGATCCAAATCAAAGTGATTTTATACAATTCTGTTAACCTGTACTATATCATAATTTATCAACCAAGTCTAATCACAGATGCAGCCAAACAAATAATTTTGATCTCATATCAGTTAACTTTAAATGTTACTAATCAGAGCCAAAATATTGTTGAGAAAGGCACTTGATTCTTTAATAGGCAGCAAAATCCGAAGTCCAATTGTCTCTGCGTGTTACCTAAAATTGTCTAAGAAGTAGAAGAAAAGGAGAACTATTAATTAGGCTTTCATAAACATGCCGATATTTACCTTGAGATGGTGGTTCAACTTTCCTCTTTTTAGGAGCAGGTTCTTTCTTTGACTTCATACCCATTTTCCGTGGATTACCTAGAAAGTTACAATGTATGAAGTTACACACAAAACAGTATTAAAAAGAATTTGGCACTCCACAAAATCAAAAATAGTACAAGTTACTTAGCAGTTAAAATTAATTAGATGTAAGCAGGTTAGTTTATTATATTTTAAGTAAATGTCATGGCCTTTATAGAGAAGAAAAAAATATTAAAGAGAGGTTTATAACTAGCATGTGCCAATGATTTAGCTGATTAGCTCTAGTTATTTCCCAACAAATAGCAAGCAAACTACAACGGAAAGAAATTGAATTGCAGGTAGAGAACTTACTATCAACTGCAGTTGCAGCTAATGACTTCGTAGACGGATTCCCATGGTCAAGGACCACAGTTCTGCAAAATAAATTGAATTAATCACTACAATGATACAGATACATGTCTTCTTCAATTAAGAAAGAGGTGCAGCCACTTTAAATTATAGAATTACCCCATGCAATGGCCTAATACAATAACTTTAACACAACAGCAACTTTGAAAGAGGTGACGAGTATAACAAATTGACCACTAAGATCACAACTCAAAAGCGGAAAGTTGAAACACAGCTTCTAATTGGAAAGATGTAGTAAACATGCAATACTGAGAATAGTCTGAAAGGACTGCAAGAGAACTATTCTAAAGATTAAAACAAAACAGCATAACTCCACTGGGAAAAATTTCAAGGCAGCAACAACAGAGTGAAACTGTATAGATAGAGAATACTGTAGTTAGTCTAAGAAAGGCATGCAAGAATCACTCATCAAAACTTGCAAATGTGACACACCTAAAAGTGCAAAATTTTGTATTGATATTAACATTTGGATATCCAATATGCTTTCTTCACAAGTTGCTAAAAAGTAGCAAGAACATGATACCAATCTAAACCTCCTGACTCCCAATATATGCATAGAAGTAATCTAGCAACCTAAACTTTTCAAAGTGTTATCAAATCTAGTTCTTCTATGAAATTGCCCACCTCCGTCCGCCCAATTACAGTTAAGGCTACTACAAGTGGGATAGAACTTTATATCATGGTTCATGACAGATTTTCCAAAGTATATCACATTCAAAGTACCTATACACGCATTAGATCAGTCTTTCTTATCAGCAATATGCAGGATGAAGGAGAAGAATGGTCACATATAGTAACACTAACAACAATCCTATGCAACAAACACACTCTAAACTCTAAAGAGATCAGCAAATCCGAAAAGACAGTAATCACGCAAATGGAAACAGTCTAGACCTACGGAAATTCTTAATTCACCCAATCATGTAACTCCAAGCAATAAAGCAAGTTGAACAATACACTCATAACATACTTTCTAGCTTTGATTTTCTGCTCAGCCTCCTCCGACCGCATTTTCATATGGTTCTTTGTAGATTCATCCAGAATGCGTTGGACAGTTAGCTTTCTCCATGAACAACCAGATTCAATAAGTAAACCCTTTCCATCGTCACCACTTCGACGTTCTTCATAGATATCACATAGATCACCCACTTCCTGAGACCACGAAAATCTGAAGTCCTTGCCGCCTACATCAATAACCTGATTCAAACATTGACTTGTAAAAGGTTTTTAATGTTTAACAACAACCAGGTTTACACATGAAAGCAAATAGCTAAACCGTAGCATCAAATATTATTCTCAAAGGTTCCTAAATTACAAGGTTATATATGTAGGTGAACATAAAGATGGTTTGCACCATGGTTAAGGACAGCAAAAAGATTAAAACCCATGGGACAGACACATAGCAGAAGGACAATCTCTGTACACGTCTCCCCCACCTATGATCAATCAACCTTAACAAATGTGAAGAAATGTTTTAAGTTATGTTTCCACTAAGTTCTACTAGTGGTTACCGTTCATTATTTTGCAAGAGTTTCTCCAAGGTCACCTTTTGTTATAAGGTAATCACTTAACTACCTTAAGTTACTGAAAAAAGGAGGATTACACCATGTATGAATCCTCCTCCAACTAAAGTGTCTAAATCTCCAATTTCATGAATGCAATGTATTATGCAGTATTTGAAATTCCGACACAATAATGTGAATTCTAACTTAATCCATTGGATAAACCTAATATATACTAATACTGAATCGAATTGAAAAGGCCCAATTTCGTATATTACGCAATTCCACCTTTAATCAAAATTGAGATTTCTGACACTTGACTTGACTAAACTGAATCAAATTGAAAAAAAGATAATGAGAGAAGAATAAAGTGCTTACATTTCCAACGATATTATTAGCATTAGAATCAAATTTGATCCGAGCAGTTTCACCTTGCGCCTCAACACGTCTGATCTCTTCAACAAGATCAGGAGCAAGACGAATAATCATAGCATAAGAAAGCGGGTCATCACTCACAAGACTAAAACTCTCATCAAGGGAGGAAGATGTTTCATGGCGGTTTCGAGCAGAGGAGGAGGCTCCACCACCAGTTGAGAGACGATTGGAAGTTGTTGTTGTTGTTGTAGATATAGGAGGAACGATGGGGCGATTGGGAGGTGGTGGAGGAAAAGGAGAACGGTTTCTTTTACCACCACTACCACGACCGCCACCACCACCACCACTACCTCTGCCTCTACCACCAAGCTTCCCTGAACTTCCGTACATGGTTTAAGATGAAGAAAATTGAGGCGGGCGTACGTTAGTTAACGTACGCTAATCTGAAAGAACATGATTATTCGTGAGAAGACAAACTGAAGTAGACAGATGTAGAGAGAGATAACCAGAGGAGGAGGAGGAGAAGAAGATGGAAGAGGGTTCTGTCTGTGTTTTCTTTCCCTTTTCTTTTCCTGAGAAATAAAAAATATTTAATTTACAGAGGAATTGAGATATTTTTTAAAATTTATTTGAAGGCCTTTATGTACTGTGTTAGTTTTGGGAAAGCCCTTTTAACCATGGTTGGCACGAATTCCTTCCAACACATGTAATTGTCGCACACGGATGTGGTAAAAAGGGAGGCTTCATTCGGGGCTGCTGAAATTTAGTTGGGGGGTTATGGAATATGATAAAATAAGGTTATTTTTAGGGCTGCTCGGGTCGAGTCGGGTCGGATCAATTTTTGGCCCTACCGACCAACGAACCGTACTAATCTGTTTATTCACAGAAGGCCCCAACTATGGCCAGGGTTGTGTTCGGGTCGGTTTACCAATAAGATTTTAGTTTACCTGATAAAATGAAATTAAAAAGAATAATTATCCAGATTTCAGATCTTGAATTTTATTGTATGAACAAAGCCAGAATCTGGGCCATCTTCACTTTGGATTGAGGTGTATTTATTTGCTCGAAATTCATAGAAAACAAGATTAACAAATACCAAGTGAATAGTGGCTGATAGAAATTTCGTCAACAGACAACAACTATCGATCAAAAGTGAATATATAAACAAGATTAACAAAGTAGATTTTCTTTTTCTAATCTTATCAAACTTCCGTATATGGTAAGCGAATGTTTGAATATTAGAAAGGGATAGTATATATGGTGTTGTAAGGAGGTGATGTAGGTTGGCGTTGGTGAAAGATGGTAAGAGAAGAAGATGAAGAATAGGGTTGCAGGCAGCCTCTGCTAGAGGGAAAGAAAACTAGTGGGAATAATTAGGGCTGGGTGAATAGGGGAGTTATAATATCACGATCAATGGCTCACATGAATACCAGATGAATGGCTAAGATTTTTGGATCGGTCGGGTTTCTAAATATTCGGTCGGTAAGGTGATGCAACCGAATATGACAGATTTTATATCGGGTTTGCAACTAATATACCGTTCAAGGTTTTTTTATTCATTGGGTTGAGTTCGGTTCGGTTATTTTTAGCACGGTTCGCTCGGTCTGGTTGGATTTATGTGCAAACCTAGTTATTTTGTAGTAAATCCTAAACCCTTTATCACACATTTTCATAATGAACATGATTCGTTGACTAATATACTTAAACTAGATAGATTAATGTAGTTATTTAAATTTATAGATCAGAAGGTTCCACTGTATAGAACAGTAGTAATCTACCCCTCCCATTAGAGGAGGGTGGGGAGTTCGACTTCCAGTAGTTGTACACAAAAATGTGGGGTTGGGTTGGCAGAAGGGCCACCCAGCCAAGTGTAAAAAAAAAAAGAAAAAAATGAAGTTTGATTTTCAGGTGGTGTGAAGAGCATGAATTGGAAAATGTTAACATTAAAACGAACATGAACTGGAGGTTGGCATGGCCTTCATATTTAGACAATGTCGATTCTTAGTTCTGAGGCCTATCGACATGACATTCATTAATACGCAGTGACAACTGTTTGTTGTCGTCATGGTTATCTACCTATTTAGGGATATCTTTTCAAGCTCATATATTTGAGAAAGTGTTTTCAATTATAGGAAGATTCGATCTTGAACACTTGTGAATTTGTATTGGTGGTTGTATTCTCTATCCAACAATGTTATGTCATTAAAGGTTTTATCAGTTAGATGTTTGAAGTTCTTGAGCTTCTTAGGTATTAAAACGAAGGTTCGATTGGGTCCTCACCATCTTTATTGGGTCCTTAAATTTTTATTTCCATCCAAGATAGTATGCTAAGGGGTGTCATCATCTTCATCACCACAAACAAAAAATAAATCATAGTGTGATTTAGATCAATCAATAATATGTTAAATCAATCAACCAAAGAATCTTTGTAACTATTGTCACATCGGTGAAGTGAAATGGTTTTTGGGCTAAATTACCATCGGTAAATCATATTGATTTAGTTACATTGGTTGAAGTGAAATGGTTTTTGGGCTTGAGAAGGATCGAGTGTTTAAATCTTCTATTAGAGGTTTGTTACGTAGGCATTAATAGGAAATGTTCACTTACAGGAGTATATGATTTCATAGCCTTTAAAATACTGTGGAGTCTATGTAACTAAATCAATCAACAACTAATTGATATGGACTTTTCGTTCAACAATGTCTCGGAAATATCGAGATTCCCATAAATTATCTCTATGTATACTCGTTTTCACGGTTGGCATGGGTTAAAAAACACGACCATGCCGACTCCTTTCTTATTTTGGTCAGTGTGAGTATATTTTCACCTACATTCGGCATGGCCTTCATCAAAGTCGGCATGGCCTTCATGAGGGTCGGCACGACCTTCATCAAAGTCGGCATGGCCTTCATGAGGGTCGGCACGGCGGCCTTCAAACTTTACCCATGCCGACCCAAAAAAAATATTTCCACTGAAAAAACATAATTAAATATATAAACAAATTTTCTCCTCTCACCTTTTGGGCTTTAGCTATAGATGAGATTGCAGCTGGTATAATCATTCTTAGTTTAAGCTATTGTGTGATTATCATATCGAACCTAACTACAGTTTCTTATGAGTAACTTGATTTTTGTATATCTCATGCTTTTTTTATCAGTGAGGCACAGTCGGAGTGATTAAATACCGTGATCCATACCCATTGATCCTAGTTGCCTATGAAGTCATTCAGAGCTACCATTTCTCGACACCCTTAAATTTAAGATGCCCATTTCTTTTGGTGACTAGAAATGATTCATACTATAAAGATGCCTAGAAAATCATCATCTTCGTCAAGTCAACAAAAAAAA
>JAJJMA010177709.1:16770-35819 GCA_023529015.1 Papaver nudicaule
TTGGCCAAGGCATAACCTCGGGCCTCCAAGAGTTTGGCCAAGGCACGGCCATGGGGGTCCAAAGAATGACCTAAGGCATGGCCGTGGGCATCCACAACTAAGAGAAGGGAAGGATGCGTGGGCATCCAAAACTAAAGCAAGGGGTGGCGCAAGGGCCCCCCAAATAGTTGAGCAAGGGTGATGCCATGGGCATCCAAAGATTAAGGCGAGCCATAAATATGGACACCCAAAAAACTAAAGAGAGGGATGGCCATGGGCGTCCAAAAATCAGGCTAAGGAGGTGGCGTGGACACCCAAAATCAGGCCAAGCTAACTAACATGGATATCCAAAGGTTAGGGCAAGCTAATGGCGTGGATATCCAAAGTTAGGGCGCGCTAAAGGTAATGGATACCCAAAATTAGGGCAGGGGATAATCGTGGGCACCCAAGGATTAGGCATAGCCAATGTCGCGGGCATCCAAGGATTAGGCATGGCCAATGTTGTGGGCACCCAAAGATTGGGCATGGCCAATGCCATGCATATCCAAAAATTAGGCATGGCCAATGCCGTGCATATCTAAGGTATGCCATGGCCGTGCATATCCACGGTATGCCATGGAGTGGCGTGAAGCACCTAGGGTTTTGGCTCGAGCATGAGCTAGGCTAATGCGCATGCATATGTATTTTAATACGTAGGCTAGGGATATGGACCATGCTACTAGGCTAGGGTCGCGAGATATTAAAATATGGCTAATGGTAACCAAATATCTTATCCCTACTGTAAAAATAAATTCATACCTTATCTCGAGCTATTCCAGGATGCCAGAAATTGATGCAAAATTACTCCTGTGACCTCCTCGCCAAAAACCACCATCAACAATAAGCTAATAAGACTTCTTGGGTATTATGCCCGCCCAAGACTTTGGATTTTACATTGTTCCTTTCAAGGATAGTACTTCTTGATGAACTTGGCGTTCCAAGGGTGTTCTAGTTCCACGCCATGTTCATCAATCAGCACATATGCTCCGCTTCCAGCTACTCTTTTAATCACATAAGGGCCTTCCAATACTGGTTCCAACTTCATACATTCCTTTCGTTGCGACGGGGGAATTTCTCGAAGTACCAACTCGCCAGGTTGATATTCTCTTGGTATCACCCGCTTGTTGTATTCTCTAGACAATCGACGATGATAATTTTCCATGTGCGTAAGAGCGATCAACCGTTGTTCTTCTAAATCATCCAGCTTGGCTAGAATCAAGTCGGTATTTAAATTCTTCTCCTATGCCTCATGCTTTGTGGTAGGATTACTTCAGATGGGAGTACATGCTTTTTTATGCTTCTCCACCCTTTTCTTCAGCCCCATTCCAATAGTCTTGTTGGTGGCTTCCGCTTGTCCATTACTCTGAGGGTATAACGGAGTTGATTTTCCCAGCTTGACGCTGTAAGTAGCGAGTAACTTTCTAATGTTGTCGCCGACAAGTTCCTTTCCATTATCAGTACATATCTCCGCCGGTACGCCGAATCTGCAAAATATATTCTCCCAAATGAATGTGAATACTTCTTGTCCTGTCTTCTTCTTGATAGCTTTGGCTTCACACCACTTGGTGAAATAATCCGTCGCCACAATGATGTATTTCCGTTGTCCTGAGCCTGGAGTCAGGGGTCCAATTATGTCAATTCCCCACTTGGCGAAGGGCCAAGGGCTGAGCACTGAATTTAATGACGTCGCTGGCGCTTTAATTCTTCTTCCATACAACTGGCATTGTTTTCATCAGCGAGCATGTTCTTTAGCATCACTATTCATCCAGGGCCAGTAGTACCCTTGCATTCTAACTTTTAATGCTAGAGCTCTTTGACCACTGCGATTCCCACAGTCTCCTTCATGAATTGCTTCTAGTAATTTCTTGCCTTCTTCTCTTGATACACAACGCAGCAATGGTCCCGAGAATGACCGGCGATACAAAATTCCATCTCGAAGCTCATAGTTCGCCGATCTACTAACAACTTGATGAGCTAAAATCTGTTTTCCTGGCAGCGTAAGGCGGTCCAAATAATACCGTATCGGCGTTCTCCAATCTGTCTCCGCTGATTCCTCAGTGCTTGTTGCCAGTACCTCTCTTTGTTCTCGCTCTTCCACCGAAGATTGCTTCACTCTTTCAATAGCTATTGAAGGGATATCAGGATTTGTCATCATTGAGGAGATGAAAGCCAAAGCATCGGCGTGCCTGTTGTCTTTTCTGCAGATGTGGCGAAACTTGATACCTGGGATCCTCTAGGCGTACTCCCTAGCAAGTTTTAGGTACTTCTGCAGAAACGGGTCTGATGTCTGATATCGTCCAGAGATTTGTCGAATCACTAGCTGAGAGTCGCTTGTTAATCTAACATCACTGATGCCCATTTCAATGAGTATTCGCATGGCATGAACAACCTCTTCATATTCTGCCTCATTATTTGTCGCCGGGAATTCCAGCCTCAGTGAGTGTACTGACCTGGCTCCTTTCGGCGAAGTTATAACAATTCCTATTCCTTTTCCTTCTTTATTTGATGAACCATCTACATAAACCTCCCATCCGTTAGGACTGCATTTCAATAAATCTGGCATTTCATTCTCTCGCTCATCCAAAGAGACTGGGATTTCTTCTATCTCTTATTCTTCATCAATTGGAAAGTCGGCGAGGAAGTCCGCAATAACTTGAGACCGCTGTGCTGTACGTATTTCATAATGGACGCCAAACTGCTCAATTTGTTGATTCCATTTGGCAATTCGTCGTACTCTTTGAGAGCTGTGCAGAATGGATTCTATAGGAGTCTTGGTTAGAACAACAATGGGATAAGCATGAAAGTATGGACGTAGTCGCTGGGACGCAAAGACTAACGCCAAGATCAGTTGTTCAATTTTGGTATAATTCTTTTCTGCCCCTTGCAATGTTCTGCTAATATAGTAAATAGGCGTTTCTCCTCCCTTGGTTCTTACAAGCACATCACTTATGGCGAAGGGTGTTACGGCGAGATAAACTCTGAGTTCTTCGCCATGCTCAGGTGGTTGAATTGCTGGCAGAGTAGCGAGGTATTTCTTAATACCTTGAAAGGCAGCTTCATGTGCCTCAGTCCAATTAAATTTTTCTCCCTTCTTCAATGTCTGGAAGAATAATTTGCACTTATCAGAGAATCTGGAGATAAATCTATTAAGTGACGCCAAAGTTCCATTGAGTCGCATGACATCCTTCATTGTTACTGGCGAAGGCATATCTATAATTGCCTTAATCTTGGCCTGATCAACTTCTACGCCCTTCTTGGTGACAACATACCCCAAGAATTTTCCTGAAGTTACGCCAAAAACACATTTCGCTGGATTTATTTTTAACTTGGTAGCACGCATGTGATCAAATATTTCTCTGAGGTCTTGCGCATGAGTTTGTTTCTTCTTGCTCTTGACAAGCATATCGTCAACGTAAACCTCCATTGTTTTTCCTATCCATTTTTCAAACATCTTCTGCGCCATTTCTTGGTAAGTGCATTCTTCAACCTAAAGGGCATTCTGGTATAATAAAACAATCCTTTGGTGGAAAAGAAAGGTGTGTGCTTCTGATCTTCCTCCGCCAAGGGTATTTGATTATACCCTGAGTAACCGTCCATGAATGATAGCAACTCATGACCTAATGTAGCATCTACAGTTTGATCAATACTTGGTAGCGAAAAACTATTCTTTGGACATGCCCTATTGAGGTCGCTGAAATCGATGCAGATCCGCACTCCCTTGTTCTTCTTTGGTACCACTACCATATTAGCTATCCATTGAGGATATTGTACTGGCCTTATGATACCAAACGCCCTCATCTTGTCAATCTCTGCTTCTACTGCTTCTTTGTAGGCTGGAGCCAATTTCCTTATCCTTTGCTTGAAAGGCCTAATATTTGGATCAATGTCTAGCTTATGACATGCTATCGCCGGGTCAATGCCTGGCATTTCATTCATGCCCCAGGCGAAGACATCAACATATCCTTTGAGTAATGCTTGTAACTTCGCCGACTCGTCTTCGTTTAATAAAGTACCAATCTTTACTATCTTTGTATAGCTCTCTTCGCCGATATTTTATATCTCTAGTAGGTTCCACCGCCGTAAAATGTAATCTGGTTCTCCCATCGGCGATGGCTCCTTTAATTGCTATAAGGTCTTCCCTTCAGGCTTCGCCGAATCTTCTACTGAATTTACTGAATGCACATATGTTGAGGGGTCGACGATGAAGTTTTGGATCTCTTGCTCCTTAGCAGCTTATTGCCTTGCTTCTTTTTCTCTGCAATCTTGGCTTTTCTATTTTCTCGCATTTGTATATCTGCTGTATTGCAAGCTTTTGCCACTGCCAAATCTCCTACATATTCGGCGACTCCTACAGGTGTTGGAAACCTTAGACGCTGATGGTAAGTGGAAGGTACTCCCTTTAGGCTGTGGAGCCATGGTCTTCCAAGGATGGCAGCATACGGCGAATAAACATCCACAATGCAAAGAGTAATGTTCAAAAAGTATTCATCACATATCACGATTTTGAATTCGATTTCGCCTTTAGGCTTAGAGGCAATCCCATTAAATCCATAAATGTTGTAGGAGGAAACTGTCGGCGAAGGTATTTCGGTGTCTTTCGCTTTCATAGCCTCATATGTAGAGTTGAAAAGAATGTCCACCGAACTGCCCAGATCAATAAGCACTTTAGGCAATCTGAATTTCCCCATTTGAATAGTGAGAACCAGAGGGTTATTATGATTCCTTCCTTCTGGCGGTACCTCATCAGCGGAGAAACCTACACAAGCTTTCATCCAATCCTGCAAGGGCTCTTTCTTAGCAGCGATGCTACAAATTTCATTTCCCATTCTATCTCGCTTATGTACTCTGGACAAGACATTATCGTGGAACTCATCCCTGGTGATCTTTGAATGTAGAATGGAAAAACAGTCCAATTCCAACAAGTCTCGCTCTACTTTTACCTCATACACATTTGGTGCCTATGCTGGAATGGCTTGAATTGGATGGACCATGACAGGAGGTGGCGGTGGTAACTCAAGGAATTCCTGGGAATTCCCCAAGCGAAGGAATCTGTGGACTTCCTGTTGCACGCCGGTGCAGTTCTCAGTTGTATGGCCGTGGAACTGATGGAATTGACAAAAGGAATTGGTGTTAGTTGGCGGGACTCTGGGATTTCCCGTATTGTATGGATAGCGGATATCATCTCTGCAGTTTGAGTTCTCAATTTGTGCCCATACATCAGTATAAGAGACACGTAACTTCGGTAAGGTAGTGTCTTGGAAAGGTTGTTGGTTGCCTCTGCCAAATTTTCTGTTGTCTCCATTGTATTTTCTATCACCATTCCCAATTCGCCGATCATCTCTTCCACCTCGGCCATTGCCGCCTCCTCGATTATCTTGCCTATGTCTTCCGTCATAGTTGTCTCGCTTCTGCGAATTCCAGTGCTGCTCGGCGGTAACTTGCTGTTGTTGCTTTACTACTTCGGGTACTACCATCGCCGAAGAGGGAGTTTACGCCAACCTCTGTTGTTCTGCTTTCTTCCATTCTTTTCTTATTTCCTCCTGCTCCCCCGGAGAATAATTATTAATCGAGTGTATTTGCTTCACTCTCTCTCTCTTTTTAAGCGAAGCTCCTCTGCTTGTATTTCTTCATAATTTATCCATTCATCCTGCATAGCCCTCAAAGTTTTCATATCCTTTGGCGCCTCCCAAAACAATTTATGATACAGTGGGTCTGATGTCTCCAAAGCGTTAATAAATGATCTTATCTTTTCTTTGTCTGATACCGCTGACCCCACTTCGCTGGTCAACTTTCTCCATCTTTGAATAAAACTTTTGTAGGTCTCTGAGGGCCTTCTCTTGATGTTGAACAGTCTTTCCACACCAGGTCTACTTCTGTTGTTCTGAATAAATGCACGTAAGAACTTGCTTTCTAATTTACTAAACGATTTAATTCTTCCTTCCTCCAACCCATCAAACCAAGCTAAGGCTTCATCTTTGAGTGTGGCGGGAAATGCCATGCACATTATGGGATCTGACCCTACCCATGCCGCCAAGTCTCGCTTATAACTTCTCAAGTGTTGTGCGGGATCTCCAGTTCCATCAAAGGTGGATGTGAATTTTGGCATGGAGAACCTTGTAGACACATGCCCGTATGTAATACAATCTTGAAAAGGTGTTTTCTGCGCCTCTGAGAGTGCCACCTTGTATTTCGACTCCTTTGAAGATCCACTTAAAGCGGCTCTACCACCATCAATATGCTCGGCGTAAGTATTTGCTTCTATTTCGCTGCTGACCCTCCGCAATAGCGCATTAGGCTCAGGTGTTCTTTCTGCATTCTCTAAGTGAGTGATATCTTCTATGTAAACCTCCTATTGGCGTGATGTTCGCTGAACAGGTGGCCGTCGGGATGAACTTGCCAAAAAAGGTTCTGACAGACCAACCGATTCCACACCCCTGCTTCTGGTGTTATGGTGGATACTGGGAAACATCACTGGTGTAGGGAGGATAGGATATCGTGGAGGCCTACCCGCTGGGGCTTTGCCGCTTCGTCCTCTAGGACCCATTCGCCGAAGATCTGTAAAAGAAGACAAACACACTTCCTGACAGTATTGCTCTGTTAGTACTGTGGGTAAATGCCAAATAAGTTAGTTGGATTGTTTTTCAGAATGTAGATGGATGAAGGACAAAAGTAGCAGCTTTAAATCACATGAGGTACCGATAATGATCTAATCATGACAAAAATTGCAAAAACATCATAGGCGATTGTGATTTTTCGATCAAAATGGCAGTACGACGACTATTTTGAGAAAATTTGAAAATAGTTTCATCTATGACCCTGAGATTCGTACAAACTCGCCGGAAAAGAATACTAATCTGTCAGAAATATATATCTATATGACTCATAGACGAACTCAAAGTAGCATGTTTTCCTACAACAGGGTAATAATCATACGAAAAATAGCATTTTTTCTACTCAGATAGACCACTTTCTCTGTTACTCGTGTGACAAAGGTGAAATATGTGATGAACCATCAAATCAAGCGAGCAAACTTTCAACTTTAGCAAAAATAGCATCTAATCATGGCATGGCTACTAAAAATAGCAAAAATATGTGCTGAAAACCCAGCTACGGCGCTATAGAATACTATAAATAGCATAGTCTTCTCAATCTTAGCAATATTCTTCAAGGGAACCTTGTAACAGACCACAATATATGCTATGTATGGCAAATCGAAAAGAATAACAAAGAGAAGATCGTAAACAACGAGATTAACATCTCTTAATAGCAATAAAAGGTGAGTAACAACACTACCGGCGAGATTTGCAACATATAAATCATACCACATATGGAAACAAGAGAATATATGATAATCTCAACAAATCATGTTGAAAAACAAGGAAAAACCAAGTTCAAAACCTTTTCTAGCGCCAAAATGTAACAGCCTAAAATCCCATGGGTTAGATCTTAGGCTGTACACCCAAATATCATACACAAACATACACCATATCATGAATATGAAAGATAATAAAGAGTTAAGGGTTAGAGATACTTGACAAGAGATTTTACTTGGTTCGCCCTCATGAGTGAGGACTACATCCAAGGGTTTCCACTAGTTTAAGCATGATTACAACTCTCTTACCTTCTAATCTTCTAAGTATGATCTCACAATAAGAACCCTAATTCATGTTTTGGGCTAAGGAGAGCAAGTGAAGTACTTTTCCTCTCTCTAGACCAAACCATGAAATGTCCAACCCTTTTTCCAAGGGTTTCTCTCGCTATTTATAGAGGATTACAAAGTGCTATACAGCTAATACAGACAATTTACATTCTGACGCTAACTTGTCTCTACTCGCCGACATGGTATGTCGCCGAGGTAGTATTTTACCTATTCAATCTTGGCGGGCAAGTCTTCTTAAGGATAAGGATTGCTGACAAGGTTTCCACTGAGTCAACAAGTCAACTCTGACAATCTATCCGTTCTGACGAGTAATCAATGCTCACCCACTTCTCAACTACCTTTGCCGTGACACCCTTGTTCCCGCTAATGTTACTTTGCTCGCCCGCTTCTTTTATATATACCGCTGATCTTATTTTAGGATGCTTCGCCCAAAGCTTTACCAGTGATTCCATACTTCTCATAAGTGACCTTCCTGATACACCTTCGCCCTTGGGATGCTACTACTATGCAAAGGCATTTTCTACTCTTACACTATTACCATGTAGGATACTTCACCTCCCTGATGAATCCTTCTTCTAGTAGTTTTCCATGTTCTTTTTCTACTGCCTGATCATTTTCTGGTGATACTTTCTGCAGCCTTTGCCTGAATAGTGTGGCTCCTTCTTTGATTCGGAGCTCATGTTTCACGAGCTATGGATCTATCCTGGGCATGTCTCCATCTTCCATGTGAATACATCGGCGTACTCTTTTAACAATTCATGTAACACACCCTCATGTTTTGCTCCCAGCAGAGTCCCGATCTTTATCATTCTTGGTAATTCCTCATAGCCTATGTTAATTTCCTTGGTAGGTTCGACTTCGAAAAAGGTAGGTTGCTGAGGTCTTATGAGCAGTACGTTCTTTGATTGTTATTTGGCGTTGCCCGAGGTGCTCGGCTCATCTGCTGCACTCTTCTTTTCCGGTTGCGTCAGCTGGTGATCCGCAGTCGTGGCTGCTGGCCATTTACCGGTATTCGAATCGTTTAGGATGCGCGATAGAGTTTGGCCATCTACCTCCGTCATGTATTATTCGATGGTGTCATTCTTTCCTTTTTCCTTCCTGTTTTTTTCTGCTCATTCTGCTTCGCGCTAACCCTCTCTTTGTTCAGCTCCGTTTTTACCTCTTTCCAACTCCTGGCTACAGACTGGTCTCTTTTAATTTCGTATTCTCCATCTATAGTTGGGAAACGTAGTGCTTAGTGGTAAGTTGACTTAGTTCCCTTCAATTGATGAACCCACAACCTGCCAATGATTGCATTATATGGCGAGGGTGCGTCAACGACGCTGAAGCTGGTCTCTAGAGTTCTTGGTCCTGCCTCAACTTGTAGTGTGATCTCTCTTCATTACTCAGTTACAGCTCCATTAAACCCATAAATAATGTACGAGGAGGGCCTTAGTTGCCCATCTCTTAGTTTCATCCTCAAAAAGGCGTCATAAAAACAAAATGTGGAGTGAGCAACTGCCATCGATGGGCATCTTCTTCACGTCATATCCACCAACTAATAGAGTCGGTACCAATGGTTCGTTATGAGTCTCTAACTCCTGATCTACATCATTGTTGGAAAATGTCAATGGGGGTAAACATCCAGTCTTCCCAGTGTTCTACGATTTCTCCACCAATTCTGAAAATTTGTGGTCATCAGCCCTCTTACGCAATCTTCTGTTGATGTCTGCGACAAGCCCAGGTTGCGGTGTTTCTTCAGAGTGAGTGATCATGTTGAGCACCTGTCTTCCTTTGTTTGGCTGTGTTTCCTTCTCCGCACTGGATGTATTCTCTCCTTGCAAGTACTTATGAGTCTTCCTCCGTCTATGAGCTTCTGTAGATAGATTTTTAAGTTCTTGAACTTTTTGGTTGCGTGACCTTTGAAGTCATGGAACGAGCAGTATAGTAATTCAGTACCTTATATATATTATTTGGGTGATACAATGGGTATTCAGTCCTAGAGAAAGTGTAGATCAAAGTAAGAACATGGTTAACAAGTATGTGCTCTCTCTTATCACATATATCTCTCCTAACTCTACTGAAAATGGTCATCCCTTCTCTCTTCTCGAGTTGAGCAATTCATAGATATTAACGCGGGCCCCGCCATTCCAACAATATCTGGCATTATCCGCACTAAACCACTGCGTTGCGCTTGACATGGTCCTCTCCAGCTGTGTATGCGCCTTAATCTCTCCGCTCCTTGGTTCGTTCCTGTGGTCACTCGTCATTTATTCCATGGGGATTGCGACATGTGGCTGATTTGGTCTGACCTTTGTATATACGATGAGTTGACCACTTTCAGTTGACACGTGCTAAGTCCCGTTGGTTTCTCGATTCCTGCAGCCATATCTCTCCGCACATCTCATTCAGCCTCGAGATCTTCACTTGGGAGAAGGTGAGAAGGTGTATTTTGCTTCCGTGTACATCTTCTTATCTTACTACAGGTTTAGGATCACGCCAAGTGGTTGATGTGTTATTTTGCAGTTACAAGCACGACACATCATTATAGAATACACCATATTTCATCTATATTTAAAAAAAAAAATCATATTTCTAGCTAATTTTTGGGTATATATAATATCTAAAAATATGTATTTTTAAAAATTAAATTTCATGATATTAAGTAATTTATTACTTTATACGCAAATTTTGAATAGTTTTATCAAATACAAATATTTAAAAAACATTTTATTTGGGAATAAGTAATCTAAGTGTGCCGGCACAACACAGCAAAGAACAACACCGTTATTCATGTGTAGTGCCGGTGTATCATGTCGTGCTTTGCTTTTGACTAAAATAGCAAAGCACTAGACAACACTAGACAACACGTTTAAATTTCTGGCACAATACAGTATGACACACAATACGCGACTTTGCGTGCTGTACCGGTACGTTTTACAACTCTAGCAAGGGGTCCCGTTAGGAGCCGACCAAACCAAATTGAAAATGAGGGTTTCCATTGAGTGATGCATTTCATAATTTGCTTAGCTATTATTATGTTCTAATCTTTCCCTATCTATCATAATCTCTACTAAATAAGAAATATTTGTATGTCTCTATTATAAACGACATGAAGCGGTACTGATACTTTGTTTAATCTTAATTAGGTTTTGTTTTGCTTAGTTCTTTGTGTTTTAGTTATAACGTACCTAAATGAGATCACTGAAAACAGTCCTCAACTTAACCACCAAGAATTAACAAATGCTTAACCAAGGGAAAGAGAAAAAAAAATGAATTAGTAACACGCAATCGACGAGATATTGCATGCATCTAGTAACAGCGGTCGTGAATACGGCGTATCATTAAAGCAGCATGCGCATGATCAATGAGTATAATCACCATGTAGTCATGTACTATAACAGAAAACTAATAACTATTATTATTATGAAAGCATAATAGTGATTAATCATGTCATTTTCAAATAGATAGATGATCATTTTCATTAAGCTAGCTTTAGTTAATTGATTGCTTCATTAGCGAACTTAAAAGGAAGATATCCTAATATATGTACATCCGTTCCTTTCTTATCTCAAGTGACCTGGTTTGTTTTGTTTACATCCATAAGGTCAAATCATTTTCACCAAATAGATAACAAATTCTCGAAACCGCCATGTTTTTGTTATATCAATCCCTAATACTGCAATATTAGCTGATGTTACTGTGATTTAGTCTTCTTATTATATTTTTTATTTGTTTTAAACCGCCCATGCAATAGATGCTTTTAATTTTTGTTTGGCGTCGTTATAGCAAATTTCAAATTCAGATTGTTCGGTGTCATCAATCCAAAGTTTTATATTTGGTTTATTTTTTATCAAATTTATATTCTGCAGTAAAATAAAAAAAATTGTAACTGTATATTTTCACAACTTCATTAGTCTAATTAGTTGTGTTAGTTGTAAAAGTAATTTTAACTAAGATATTGTTCGATTGTTAGAGAAATATGGTTAATAGAGAGATTGTATAGTGTGTTTGAGGAAGAAAATCAAGAAATTCATTGAGTACTTTATTTTACCCAAAATTGGAGTTTATCGGATACCGTATCCCCCCGATATGGTTTTGTGTTCTTCAATTTAAAAACATCAGAGTTGTTGTATATTGGACCCCATACACACCAATTATAAATTGAAAGTTATACGAAATGAAATAGTAGAATGTGGGATGTCATTGGAGATGCATTTGATCCCCATGGTGTAAGAGAACTTGTGTTGCTAGTCTTTCGCTTCACGAGCTGAACTAGAAGCGGATTTTAAACTATCCCCATATAAAGTTACTTCTTACTTGGTCCCACCTTCACCAAAAATAATCATTAATCAACTAAAAAATCATATGAAAAAACTTACATTTGTAGCTCCACACATGAAATTTTTAATTTTATAAAAAAAAAATTTCATTTATTTTACCAAAAATCAGAGTTTATTGGACACCGTATCCGCCGATTATGGTTTTGTGTTCATCATTTTTTAAAAAAATCAAAAAACCAGAATTGTTGTATACAGGACCTCATATACACCGATTTTATAATATGTGCTTGTGAGACCTTATATTTACCGATTCTAGTTTGTTTTGTTTTTCCAAAAAGAAAGAACACAAAACTATAATAGATATAGGTTCCATACACGGACTATATCGATGTATATTGGGTCTCATATATACCATTTTTGATATTGTGTTCTTCACTTTTGTGGGTGCCATATTTCATATATACCCTAAAGACTAGCGCAACACCTTAAAGCCCACCGCTAGAAGATACAAGACAGAATAAGGCCGGCGGACCCCTTCTGCGGAGCACCAATGTAAGCGTAGGACGAATGATCCTACGCGTCTCACAGCTCCGCAAGGCACGTCCGAGTGTAACCGTCGTAGCCTATAAAATGGTATATCCATCTCAGTGGTACTGGATCACTGAGGGTCTGTTTTCAGTGATCTCTATAAATATAAACCACTTCCCTTGAGGAAGGGGGATCATGAGGAGAGGATCATTAGAACGAGGATTTCTAATACGATCACTAGTTTCTCTATCTTTTCTTGTCTTGTCTTGGTCTCTGGGAGGCTAGTCCAGTATACCATTGGAGTTGTTCTGGAACCTCCATTGGGGCTAGTGTCCGTTTAGTGCACATGAGTAGCAAGATCTCGGGGTAGTTGGGGCCTAATAAATTTCTAGCAGCTACATTTTGGCGCTGACTAAGGGGATTCGACTTACCTTCTACAATCGGGAATTATTCGCTTTTTCTTGGACGTTTTTTTGCTTTAATTCGTCGAGTTCTTATAGTTTATCTTTCAGTTCTTTACTTCCTGCAACCTTTATTTCCAGTCATTTACATTCTACTATTTACTTTAGCACCTTTACTGCCTTCCTTCAAGATCTTGTGAAATCAATGTACTGAGTTCTCTCCTCAGATATACACATCCTTTTCCAAACAAGAACTTGTCCACATTTACATACCTGCATATTTACATTCCTGCAATTTACTTTCTGCACATTCACTGCTTTCATATAAACTGCTTTCATTATACAAGATTTGACCGCCTTTTCTTATTTTTCCGACCAACCCCGCCTGATCACGGTGAGAGAAGTTGTGCTGAGTTCTCATCTCAGATACACAAACTCGTTAAAAACTTAACCACGGATCACGGAGAAATTTTGAAAGAGGAGAAAGAAAAGAATTTTCAAAACTGTCAAGTAATTTTCAGTGATAGCGCCCACTTTTTTTTAAAAGCACGGTAGTCATCCGCAGATAAGAGAGGAACGCAGATCTAATAATTCATAGCATCATCTTGCGGACCAAGTCTGGTTAAGTATTGGAATACTCTGAGAATCACTCACCCAAGAACCTTAACTAAGAAAATCACAAAACTAGGAAATCCAAATTGCGCGTTCGAAGCTACGCTGAAAACAACGGGGAGAATTTCATAGAAGCCAGTGAGAGTCCTTCCATGAAGTAGGAACCATTTTGGTTTGCTTAAGCTTCGTGAAAATCCAGTAGCTCACACCATAACATCATCCTTCATCAATCAAAACCCAAAGCAGGTATCCGCAGAAGTAACCACTAGATCAGAAAAGAGAGTTGAACTCTACCGCAACAGACAGGTCAGCAAAGCAGAGCCAACATATATTAGAAACCCAATACAATGGCAAGGAGACACAGACGGTGTAGAAAACCAGTACCAATCGGAAACAGAGCGGCATAGCAGAAATCAAAATCGGAGCTATTTACGACCGGATGATGGAATTAACAAGTCTAGTAGCAGTGCATGCATCATCAACGGAAATTCTTATAATGCAGTTTAGAGAAATAAAGGAACTACTCGATCAAGATAAGCATATCGTAACTCTTGTTACGAAAAATTTCTTTCCAGATTCATTGAACAACATGATAAATATTTTATTTTGTCAAAATAGAACAACATATCTTCTCTGTGAATAAAACTTAGAACCAAAGATGCGTAAGTTTATATTTCATATAAAGTTTCATGGTTAGTGTAAAAATTTCTTTCAGTGTATCAGCTTTCAGGAAGTACGTTTCCCCCGCAGTTAACCTTCAAACTCGGAGTCGAATAAATTTATATTCAAATAACATGTCATATTTTAATTATGCACATAAGCATTTAGGAAGTATGTTTTCCCCGCACTTAACCTTCAAACTCGGAGTCGAATAGATTTATATTCAAATAACATGTCATATTTTAATTCCGCATACTAGCTTTCAGAAAGTACGTTTCCTCCGCAGTTAACCTTCAAACTCGGAATCGAATAGATTTATATTCAAATAACATGCCATATTTAAATTCCGCATATCTGCATTTGGGAAGCATGTTTCCTCCACAGTTAACCTTCAAACTCGAAAATGAGTAGAGTAACATCTGTTGAAAGAGAGCGCATATAGAAGTCCGCAATACGAAGAGTCAACACAATAAATAAATATCTGGATGAAAAAGTACACTTTGTACTAATCTATCACCCCATGTTACTAAACTTTTGGTTCATGGCATTTCAGAAAAGTATAGGTACAAAAGCTCCACCCCCGATAAAGCGTCGTTAAATCAATCAAAAATAAATAAATAAATTATCATTGCTCTAAATCCTCCTTAACGGCAATGTAAGGAGGTGAGCAGAAAGTCCTTGAAAGGCAAATGGGCGAAGATACCCGACTGTAATGAATGTCGTCACGATCTAGGGGGACGCCCCTATCGGACAGACGGGGCAGGAAAAAGAATACCACATTTGTGGAAGCAAGAGGAAAATGTTCCCGACTGACGTGTAATCCATACAAGGGTACTTGCCGATCTGAATAAAGGCATGTCAGGATAATCAACGCCCTGGGATAATAAATGATGTGAGGTTTTCCCAGGACAGAACCGTATTTAAAGTGACATCGAGTATGCCATCACGTTTGTCTAATTTTTAGGAAAAATAAATAAGAAGCAACGAAACAAGGGGAACCAGTGAAGGAAAAAGATAATAAATCTTAAGAAATAAGAGACCAAAGCGTACATATCGATAATACAGATAGTACTGAGAAAATAAAAAGGGACAACAAGTGCCAGAAGCGAAAGCAGAATCACGCCCCAAGGCGACCAATGCATTAAACAAGGGTACGATAAGCACCACGCACCTCCAACATGCGGACCCAGTGGAGACGGATCAACGTATACTCTTCAGCAGCGCGGACGAAAGCATCTTCAACAGTCCCCAGCTTGCGGGGAGCCATTTTCTGCGCAGATTTACGAGTGGAGATGTCTTCAATGTCAACGTTCCGAGCAAGAGCAGCCTCGCATTCACAACAATGAGACTTCACAGCATCCCTATGAGAAGAAACAACGGAGAACTCAGCTTCTCGTAGGGATTCTGACGAATTCCCTTCTGACTCTCCGACTAAGGAGCGAACCAGCACCAACGAAAGTCAGAAGCATCCGCAACAACATCAGAAGATCATCATAACCTCCACCAATCAATCATCCTGAGGTTCATAAAAAAATGGCAGATTGTGGATGCCATATTTCATATGTACCCTAAAGACTAGTGCAACACCTTAGAGCCCACCGCTAGAAGACATAAGTCAACATAAGACCGGTGGACCCCTTCTGCGGAGCGCCTATGTAAGCGTAGGACGAATGGTCCTACACGCCTCACAGCCCTGCAAGGCACGTCCGAGTGTAACCGCTATAGCCTATAAAGTAGTATATCCAGCTCAGTAGTACTGGATCACTGAGGGTCTGTCCTCGGTGATCTCTATAAATATAAGACCACTTCCCTTGAAGAAGGGAGATCATGAGGAGAGGATCATTGGGAGGAGGATTTCTAATACGATCACTAGTTTCTCTATCTTGTCTTGTCTTGTCTTGGTCTCTGGGAGGCTAGTCTGGTATACCATTGGAGCTGTTCTAGCCTTGTGCGGAACCTCCATTAAGGCTAGTGTCCGTTTAGTTCACATGAGTAGCGAGAGCTCGGGGTAGTTCAGCCTAGTAAATTTCTGGCAGCTACAACTTTTGTAAAACGAAAAACTAGAATTGATGTATATGGAACGCCATAAGCACATATTATATAACCAGTGTATATGGAACCCCTGGGGGATTTTGAAAAACCATTTTATGCAAGACTACTTTTGTATTTTAAGAAAATGTTTTGAAATCATTTGTAATTTTTTTGGAAATCATGATGCAATTTAAGCATGAGCTAAACTTGAACCAAAAGAGATTGCGTAAATAGTTAATTTAACCATTAAAGAGTATCAAATAAATTTAGATACTGAAAACTTATCTTTGCGAATTGTTGTAGAGTCACATGACTTTCGATTAGGTGGAATTCGCCGTCCCCTTTTGTCGGCGCCAAAATGTAGTTGCTAGGAATACTAGACAACACCCAAGTACAAAGTAACTAGAGAAGAAGAGAGTAAGAGACATGAGAGACAAGGATTTACGTGGTTCGGCCCGTTTAACGGGATGAGACTTACTCCACGGGGGTTGGTAGTGTTTCACTATGTATGAATATTACAAGAGATGAAGTAGTGGTGAAGATGAAGATATATGATAAGTGAGTGTGAGAGAGCTTATGAGGTGAGCGAGTAATAGTGGAATTGAAAAAGCAGAGGTACCGAAATACACAAGCAAATTTTTAGGTTCGTGAGTCTTTGGCAAAATAGAACGATCTAAAAATTCAGTATCCAAATCTATAAACCTGACCTGGATCGTAAACGATCAATCCAAACAAAAGAAAAAGTCTTTGCGAATCCCTCGAAAGGATTGGAAATTAACTGCAGGTTAATAACGTAAAACTTGTTTGCTTTAACTATATAATCAGAGATATATTGTGGAAAGTAAGGCACACAAGACACCAAAAGTTTTGTTAACGAGGAAACTGCAATCCAACAGAAAACCCCCAAGACCTAGTTCAATTTGAACCTCGTACAATATTAAGTTATCTACAAACACTAGCCTACTATCAGAATTCGTACTAGGATGTAGATGAGACCGACTCAAGCTCTCCAAGGGAATCATTTGTTGTCGCACTCCTTACGTCTGTTAGATCTCACAATACCCTACGCACTTGAGTCCCCTAGATGACATCATTTACAGGCCTAGGAGTTGCTTTAACTGTTGTTAAAGGCTTTTGGTACTCGATCTTCTTTGCAACATAGAATAACAGTGTCATATCTATCCTCCAACATATCAGAACGTGACTTCCTTTAGATATGATCAAGGTAATATGGAAATCTACTTACAAGTTAGGGGTAACATGTAATCAAGTAAACAATGTCTAACTTGTCTCTACCTTAATTCTGGAGGAGTTGGAAAATAATACTTACAGAATAGAAGCTAACTAGGACTTGTAACACCGAGTGCATTTGTACGTTGCATCTGTCAACCTTGTTATTGATTAATTGTTCTTGAATGGCCTTATTTCAGAAATAAGGACCGTCGAATAGACAAGAACAAGTTGAATCCATCAAGGTTATGTAATCAAGTAAACAATGTATACCTTGTCTCTGCCTCAATTTTGGAGGAGTTGGAAAATAATCCTTACACAATAGGAGCTAACTAGGACTTGTAACACCGAGTGCAGCTGTACGTTGCATCTGTCAACCTTGTTATTGATTAACTGTTCTTGAATGGCCTTATTTCAGAAATAAGGCCCGTCGAATAGACAAGAACAAGTTGAATCCACCAAGGTTATGGGTTACTCTCATAAATATCACGATGGAATTTATCGCCCCATGTGCTTCACAACTCTCAAGTCAAGTCTTCTATAGTCGTTAGGTAACCCCCACGAAGGTATTGCTACCAAATAAAGAACGACTCTCCACATCAAGCTTACACCGAAGTGCAAAGAGTTTTCGTATAATTACACAGAGGTAGTTTACGATTGTTTAATGCTTGTGGTTTTCGTTCTAGAGTCTGTATTTATAGCATTCAATAAGATAGGTTGCTTATGAATAAATTCTTTGTCCTACAAGTTAGTTTGGTGACCGTGTAAACGAAACCGTTACTTAACTTGCACACAAAGTATCACAGTTTAATCATATACATGGAAACCAATTAGAGGTTATCACCAAGTAGTTTGATAAAGAAAAACTATTTTAAATATATGGTCCTAACACAATGGTTTATCCATGGTGTTTTAATGATTTGAACTAAAGTGGGAAGGGTTAGTTTTTCCGTTCCTCTGTTTGAGCGAAATGTTCCTCAACTCAACTGTAGCTACAGAGTTCACGTAGCTTACGCATTCTTAAGCTTGTGTTCAGTTTTCCTGAACTAGAACTAGCCATGTTAATTTTGCATACCTTACGCGTTCTTAAGGTTGTCAAAATATAATTTCAGTTTTGAAGTTTGCATATGTTCACGTACCTCACGTGAACTCTACAGCGTTTCGTAACTCTGCCCACTTTTCCTCTTTCATGTTCACGTACCTAACACAAACGATGTGCATGGTCTATATGATCTACTTTTGGCACAACCTTCTTATGGATCAAGGCGAGTCTTTTCACTACCTAAGGTCAATTTCTCTAAAGGCAGTAGAGAAGATTGGGTTGGAATTTTGAGAAAGAATATGGACATCCAATATTGTTCGTGAACTTACTTGAGCCCTACTAAAGGTTGCTAAATTTTTAAGGTAGACCTCCCTTGATGATAAATATAAATATATAGACGACCTTCTACAAAGATACAACTTGTATCCTTTACACATTATTGTGTATCCTTCCATAAAGGTTGGTTGTCAATTCGAAACCTGTTGTAGATGGTGAAAAATGAGAGAGGGACAAGATTGTCAAAACACTCTCGAAACCATGCCTTATTAAAGGCAATCACCTAATCAGGCTCATAGCTCAGAGTGCAACCCATTCCATGAGCTCGA